>JAYMSL010002519.1:0-14139 GCA_036897195.1 Plantago coronopus | reverse complement strand
ACTATTAACCATGTGAGATCCCAAAACAGTAAACTTAATAAATTAACTCGCCAAATTAGACAAAGGGGCTGAAAGTGGACTTCAAATTCAACCTCAAGAACTTGAACATGACTAGAAGTCATCAATTCAAATTTGGAGGTATCCTAATCCAATCCAGCCACAAGCCTCTGTTTATGACTGAGCATATGCAGCCCCAAAGTAAAAAACAGAATAAATCCAAACAAATCAACAACCACTTAGCTCTTGAAGTTAGTTCTAAACATATCCCAACCAGAAATTAAGCCAATCCAAAGTATTATCAAAACATGAAAAAGTTAGGGTTCATGTATATTTACCTGAAAATCGAAATATCAGATGGATGGGGTAAGGAATTGATTCAAGAATCAACAATCTCTTCGAATTTGGAACACATTGACACCAAGATTGAACGATTTCATCAAGAAACGAGAAAGATGGAGGAAGGAGAAGAGAGCAGCAGGAGAGAAGAGAGCTAGCCGCACGGCTTGTTCTATCTCCTGGCTGTTCATATCGCGCTTCAGCTAATTTAATTAGCTGAAGAGCGATTCCTGACGGGCTAAGAGGTCCGTCAGGATAATTCCTGACGGGCTAAGAGGTCCGTCAGGATAATTCCTGACGGACTCCTAAAGTCCGTCAGGAAATTCCTGACGGGCTAAGCAGATCCGTCAGGTATTTCCTGACGGACGAAAATAGTCCGTCAGTAATTCTTTTTTTTATTATTATCATTTTTAAACCTATATTTTAAACTTATATAATTATCTTTTCATTTTGATTATTTTAAAACATATGTAATTAAGAAGATTAATTATGTTTAATGTGTCACTGTAGCTACTCACACCGTTTCCTTTTACAAACTTCGTAGTATAACTAATTTACAAGCAATATTTAAACAATATTAAAATTAATAAATTATATACAATTATAATATAATATTACATAAATATTACATCCATATAACAAACAAACGTACACATGATATATAATATATTTTACAAACGTACGTAGTATATACGTATATTTCACAAATGTACGTACATAGTATATTTTACAAAAACGTATAGTATATACGTACGTTGTACACAATCTATATATATATATGTGATTATGTATACTATATTTCAATGTACCGTATATGTATATATATATGTAGAATATACGAAGTTAATCAATTAGTACTTTCAACTTACGTTGTAAAGACATATACATATACATCCATTATAACATCATGATAAATATGTAATTTGACAAAACATATATATATATATATATATATATATATAAAAACTTATTCGTTTACAATTCAATAAATATAGTTCTACGCACGGGAAAGAGGCATATACATATACAAGCGTACTATACGTTGTAAATATTAATTAGTTCAATAAAAATGGATTTTGAAAAATAAATAATTATTTTAACAAATTTTGGACGATAACATGTAATTTTACTGAATTAGATATATGTTATTCATTGCTAAATACCAACTCCGGTGTCCTAAACCCTAACCCCGGTGCCCTAAACCCTAAACCCTAACATTAGAAATTTTTCATTGTTTACTGTTTCCTGACGGAAAACATAAATCCGTCAGTAATTTCTGACGGAATTATGTTACCGTCAGTAACATTACTGACGGAACACTAATACCGTCAGCAATTTTTCTGACGGATTATAATTCCGTCAGGAATTACTGACGGATAGGTGATTCCGTCAGAGAACTAGTTGACGGATTCACTATCCGTCAGGAAATTCCTGATGGAATTGAAATCCGTCAGGAAATTTCCTGACGGATTCTAATTCCGTCAGTAATTTCCTGACGGAATAAGAATCCGTCAGGACATTTCCTGACGGAATTGGATTCCGTCAGAAATTCCGTCAGCCGAAAAAAAAAACTGACGGAATTTTCTTCCGTCAGAAATTTCCGTAAAAAATGCAGGGATTTCTTGTAGTGACCACTCCTACCACCTGCCACCACCTTTCCTCCCTCCTCCCTTCTGAAATCTCTCACCCGCCAGATCTGGCGAACAACTCCAACGATGGAGCTGTTCTCCATCGTCGGAACTGTAGAACAACTCGCATTCTACAACTCAAAACAGCCCCATCAGAGCCGCATCACTACCGTCTCCGGTGGCGGACCGGATACCCTTTAATAAAAAAAGAAAATAAAATAAAATTAATAATAAAGTTAACTTTTTTTAAAATTATTTTTTTAATATTACCGACGAATAAGCTTATTCGTCGGCAAAAAAGCAGGCCAAGAAAACGTCTTAACTATGACGACAAATAAGCTTATTCGTTGGCAAAATCTTTATTGACGCTAATTTTGCCGACGACTTTCTTATTCGCCGGCAAAAAATCCCGATTCATCGGTAAACGGTTTACCGACGAATAAGGATGGGTTTACCGACTAATGAGTTGGTCGGTAAACTTGCCTTTTTTTGTAGTGCATGGACGTAGGGAGATAGATACTATTTAACGATACAAGTGGATAGCATAGGTAACTTTCTTGGCCCAATTGTGCCCAGATAGTCAGGAGTATGAGCAATACTTTTGAAGGATTTAATTTGTTGAGAAAATTATTGATGATCATGTACGAAATCAAACGAAGAACAAGACAAATGATATTAAGGAGTTTATTGATATATTGATGGCATTGTTAGAGTATGAAGAAACCCGTTTTGAATTCGAATGTCGCCATGTGAAAAAACTGGGGTCAATCAAGAGCTTGCTCCCATGTTCTCTTTGCAAGAAGAAATTCAAGTATCAAAAAGCTCCCAGCTCATCTCCTCAAACTCTCTGTTGTTAAGCTTGACATCTCATCTTTCAGTAATTTCTTCAACCCTCTTCACCCATTTTTTCACTTCTATTGTGTCTTCATGTTGAAGATTTGGACAGTTAAAATCTTTAATTTCCAGGTTTTCAGGTGTCAAGAAATGCTTCAGTTGCTAGGGATTAACAATAGAAGAAGAATTCAGTCTGAGGCAAAATAGCTTTGGAAAACTGCACCGGTATGTGTGATTCGATTCAAAGAACTCGGTATCCACGTATGTTTTGCTTAGAAGTTTGGAAAAATTCCCCATGTTTATATACTAGATGTACTTCACCCTTTAAAAAATTAAGAGAAGAAGTAAAGTGAAAGGGTACTTAGATCACTCTTTACAGGACTCTCAAATATTTCCCTAAATATTTATCTTAAATCATATCCTATATTAGTTTTAGGTAGATTTAAGGAGTTTATATTTTTATCATCAACTTCAGGTTTCCTATTTACAATGCAAAATACTAAAGGATGGTACCGGAGTCCACTAATATCACATTCAATATGAAGATAGGGAGAAGATAGGGAGGTATTAAGAGCAATCTTTGTAGGTCTCCTAAAACTTCCCCTAACCTCAAATTTGAGGAGAAAGTAGGGAAAAGTGTTGAAAACACTACAACTTCAGAACTCTTAAATATCTGAGCCCACAATAATTGAACTCCTATTCTTAGGGATCTCCTAAATTAATTCTCAAATTTATACCTCCCTATCTTCTCCCTATATCCATATTGAGTGTGATATTGGTGGACCCTACTACCATACTTTAGTATTTTGTATTGTAAATAGGAAACCTTAAGTTGATTCTAAAGATATAAACTCCCTTAATCTCCTTAAAACTAGTATAGGATTTGATTTTAGATAAAATTTTGGGGAAATATTTGAGACTCTTGTAAAGAGTGCTCTAAATTTGAGAATTAATTTAGGAACTCCCTAAGAATAGGAGTTCAATTACTGTGGGCCCGAATATTTAGGAGTCCTGAAGTTGTATTGTTTTAGATCACTCTTTATAGGACTCCTAAATGCATCCCTAAACTCAAATTTGAGGATAAAGTAGGGAAAAGTGTTGAAATCACTACAACTTCAGTACTCCTAAATATCTGGACCCACAATAATTGAACTACTATAATTGGGGAGTTCCTAAATTAATTCTCAAATTTATACCTCCCTATATTCTCCCTATATCCATATTGAGTGTGATATTGGTGGACCCTACTACCATCCTTTACTCAATATGAATATAGGGAGAAGATAGGGAGATATAAATTTGATAATTAATTTAGGAGCTCCCTAAGAATAGGAGTTCAATTATTGTAGGCTCAGATATTTATGAGTCCTGAAGTTATAGTGTTTTCAATAATTTTCCCTACCTTCTCCTTAAATTTGAGGTTAGGGGAAGTTTTAGGAGACCTACATACTACAAAGATTGATCTAAAGATTGCTTTTAAACCCAACCCCTACTTTCTCCCCAATTTGAGTTTAGGGTGTTTTTAGTAGTCCTATAACCAAATTCTTCCCCAAAACGGGTTTACCACGCCTCCAAATTTACCTTAGCACAAAACCCTAAACCCTGACTCTCTATACGGATTGATTTCTTGTTGCCGACAGCAGACCGGCTTCTTCTAAGCCCCGCATTCAACCGGCATACTTCCGTTCGCCAAAACACCGGCACAACTCGGTGGAGGAGGATCTCTTCCTTCACGGCTTCACCCAACTACCAGGGTTCCAAAACCTCCTCTCATTTTCGTCAGTCTTCACCTAAGGTTTCTACTTGTTTTACTCTATCTTCTGTGTTTTTATGAATTCTAATATCAGTTGCATTCCCCTGCTGGCACCTCTCCGTGCTCCTGCCGCCGCTACTCCACCTCGCCGTGAGAGCATGCGGGGTTAAAGTGAGGGTGGTAAAGTTGCAAATGGAGTTTTCTGTTATTTAGTGGTTGGTGAATGAATTCTAAGAAGACGACCATTTTTTGTCTGATTGGGAATTGGGACTTAATTATCATCTTTGTACTTGGCGATTGGGAATTTTGGATATATTTCATCATACTGTTTTGTTTCACAGTCAATACAGATTTTTAGTGTTGAAAGCTTCATGATTTTTATCTTCTCTCATTATCCTTCTTCTTACCTAGCTTGAGTAATAGGGTAGGTTACTAGGTTATTAATATACATACAAATAATAATACAATTGGTTGGTTGGTTGATGTGAAGTCTTGTTTTCCAGTGTTCAGCTGCTTGTAATTGAATTTTACTGAAAGAAAAGATGGGAGTCAAAGTGGCAAATGATGGCCCCCAAGATGAACAGGTAAAAACACAAATTTGCCATTTACCCTCCTTCCCCAACTTTCTGGATTTCTAGTTGAACTTGTACTTCTATTTTATAGGTTGTATCTCTGGAGGAGGAGACTAAATTGAGGAAATATCTTAGAGGTGACAAACCAGATTATGAGGTGAAACACTTTCTCTTTGTATATACTAATTATGATGATTGAGTTTGTTTTTTCGCTTGCTGATTTTAAAACTCTTGCAGAATTTAAAAGATAAGAAGTTGAAGGGCCAGCTATCGGCGAGGGAAGGCTTGTATGGGAAGTCTGCAAAAGCGGCAGCCAAGGCTGAGAAGGTGAACCTTTAATTTCGATTTTAATGAATGAAAATGGTTTGGTGGCTCTATGTTTAGATTTTAATCATTCTGTAGCTGTAATTTTGGGTTTTGGCTGAATATTTTACTATTATGCAGTGGCTTATGCCGAGTGATGGAGGCTATCTTGAACCGGATGGTATAGAGAAGACATGGAGGATTCAGCAGGATGCAATTAGTAAAGAAGTTGATATGCTCAGTAAAAGAAACCAGTATGACATAGTCTTGCCAGGTAAAAACCTCAGGCCCCTCTTCTGTATGATCACCATGTTTTAAGGAAGAATCAAGACATAAAACAAATTGTGAAAAATGTTGTGTATGTGAGAGTTATGTAATAAATGAGAAAATTTACTAGGTTTACTTTCAAAATACTAGTATAAACTTTGAATAGATTATTTTACTAGTAGATAATTGTATATATATATATATGTCATCACTTCATTTTCACATGTTATACTTAGTCAATGCCAAAGGATATGTATATATATTATTGTTCAAATATCAGGGAATATGATGTAATAAGTGATTTTATTAGGACCTTTGTTATCCAGGGTGTAGTCCTGATGGGATATGGTTTCACTTTAAATTGAGTTATTTTCTACTGCATTGATTTTTGCATGTTGATGATGATATCTCCTGAATCTTTTTGTCACAATACTTGTATTCCAGAGCTTGGTCCATATACAATGGATTTTTCTGTGAGTGGGCGATATATGGTAGCTGCAGGACGAAAAGGTCATCTGGCTCTTGTGGACATGAAAAACCTAGACATTGTTAAGGATTTTCAGGTACGATCTTTTTGTGTATGTTATTTGAGGATGATTTTCAGGTATGATCTTTACTATAATGTGATTGAGGGCGCTTCTTGGAAGCTCTCTATGTCTAAGTTAGGCCTCTGAATGGAATGTGGCATCTGTAACAGTACACTTAAAATGACAAAATGTAGCATTTGTCATGGGACTGAGGGAGTAGGTGTTAAAGTAAAAAACATAGGTTGGCCTATACTCAACTTATACTATTTATTCTGTCTAACCGAAGACTTTCTGATCATGCTATCTTTTATCTATTGAAAGATACAAGCAACATGGTTCTAGTATTAGTAACAGTTGGCATATATTACTTCTGATGAACAACTTTAAAATTCCCATTTCTTCCATTATCTTTTCTTTACTGAAAGATACGAGCAACATGTTTAACTTACTGACTCTTTTTAAAGAAATTAGGTTATGTACTATGGGCGACGGATTTCAAAATAGTACCGTATGACCCAAATAATTGCAGCGGGAATGGCTCCAGAGTCAAGACTTAATTGAAAGTTCAAGATTAGTTTCTGTTTGAGTCATTCATTGTAGTATTTGTTATTAGTAGATGATGTAATTTCATTAGCTTCTTCTTTACTTGGTTTGACTGGTTTACATATATATATTGCAGATTGTGGGTGTAATTTCTGAAGTTAATTATTTCAGGTTAGGGAAACCGTGCGTGATGTAGCGTTTTTTCACAATCAGAAGCTTTTTGCTGCTGCTCAGAAGAAGTAAGTTCTACGTTCATCCTTTATAAAAAACTGTCTCTGTACTATGATATGTGGTTCCGATTCTGTCTCGGTCTTCTTTATTTGGTTACTGCACCTGAGTGTATATCAATATCTGTATCTCAGGTAGGATCCTCTTGTTACTTTTTTTTTGGCCCTGCCGTTATCAGGGTGTTGGAACTTTGTTCTGCTACCTGCTAGAATTAGACCACTTTTTTTTTATACTTCATTTTGATATCTGTAGTTACGAACTTGCTTTATTTTGGCTTTGTCTGTTGCTCGAAAGTTGATATACATTTTCCCGTTTATTAATCTTCCATTTTACTAATGAATTGCAGTGCACAAACTCTTCATCAGCTTGATTACTGTTGATTTTTCTTTTTCTTACATTGTAATAGTATTGAATTGAATTTCCCTCTGTTCATGTGCTCAATCTACACTACTGATTTTGATTGTGTCACTATTATCATATTAAGTTATATTTATTGAATCCCACTATAGGTCATTGTGCCATTTCACATGGAAGAATTAAATCATGTACTTCCTCTGTCCCAAATTAAACTTCCCGTTTTGACTTCCGGTCAACAAAATAAGAGAAGAGTATTTTGATTAGATTATTGGTAGTGGAGGTGGTAGTTGAGGTGAAAAGTAGATATATTAACTGTTAGTGGGGTTTGAAAAGTTAGTGGGTGATTACTTTTGAATATATTTATTGTTGTTAGTGGAAGTAGGATGTACAAAAACGGAAACGGGAAGCTTTAAATGGGACACCCAAAATGGCAAAATGGGAAACTTAATATGGGATGGAGGAAGTAGTATGTTAGATTCGTAGGATGGTCTTAACTCGTAACCATGGGAAGTCAACTCCAGTTTCTTTATCGATATATCATGTGAATTAGCTGTTGAGATCAAGATTGAGTTGATAGTTGTTTGCTAGACATTAGTTTTGATTGAAGCCAGCACAATGTTCATCTGTCCTCACGTTCATTCCACATAAAATGAACTACTATCTCTTTCATTTAGTCATGCTATTCTGTTATCAGGTAGAATTAGAAAATTCTATCATGCTCTTTTATTATCGGGTAGACAACCTAATCCCGAAAAGAGGAAGAAAATATTACTTTATCATCTGCACTTCATAGATATGTGTATTTTGCATACTCTAATGTAATAACTGTTATATTTTGGCGTATATATCTCAGTAGTATGTTTAAATGTGACAGGTACGTGTACGTCTATAATGATAGTGGTACGGAACTGCATTGTCTCAAGGTTAGCAACTTAACTCTATGATATCTAAATTATTCCAAATATCAATCAACTTTGCTGAATTTTTTCTTCTGGGTTAGTTTTGTGTTTTTCCATAGTATTTTCTCTGTCCCGTCTGAGGTTTCCAGTTTGATTCGGTGGTCAACAAAATAAGCGGATAACACTTTGGGATGGTTTGTTACAGATTTCAACATCTTCGACCACATGTTTAATATACTTTGGAACAAAGATAGCATTTTCATTCCGGTAGGCAAAAAGGTACATCAACACAAGTCTAGATCAGAGAACAGAACGACAAAAAACATAGCACTTCAAGTTTAGGGTAGCTAAGAAGGGAGTTACAAAATGTACTTAGTTTACTATCAATAAGGCATCGGCCAATAGCCTATTGAATGGCAAAACACATAACTTCTTCCCAATTTAGCGAACGCCCTTAAAATACACGCAGATTCCTTTCAATCCAAATAGGATAGAGTGTCTCAGTTATCACCGTAATAAACACACAAGCTTTGGCTTTCTTCCCCTTGGAATATGACACAGCAGGTCACTATAGTTATTGTTATAAATGAAAGTAGATTGTAGAAAAAGAAAATGGGAGGCTTTTATTTTGGACACAAAAAATGACAAAATGAGAAGCTTCGGACGCGATGGAGGAAGTAGCATGTTTGCCATAGTTTTGTTTTTGGCTTATTTCTACTTGGCCGTTGAATCTTCAGTAGGGTGTGTCTATATTTGAAATAGGTGGGTGTGATCCTTGAAAGCTATTATAATACTTAATAAATACTCTTGTTCTCATCTTTTGAGTATAAATAATCTAGACATACTGGATCATTTGTATCATGGAATACTATGTGGTCTCATACATTTTAAAGGCTAGCAGTGATATTTGACACTGAGTCAAAGTTAGTTTTGTTGGATCATTATTATTATAATAAAAAAAGATTTTCCATCTGCTATGTACTTTATTGCTTACTGCCTCGTTAAGTTTCGGTGAGCCAAGTCTTGTACGAGGAATTAATTTGTTTGGTTTCTATCTTCTGTATACATTAACCCGAAAACAATACTGAGTTTGGTGTATTATACGTTTCAGGAACATGGTGCTGTCTCGAGGCTTCGTTTCCTGAACAAGCAATTCCTCTTAACATCCATTAACAAATTTGGGCAGTTACATTTTCAAGACATTACAACAGGGACCATGGTTGGCAATTTTCGTACTGGTCTGGGCCGTGCAGATGAAATGCAAGTTAATCCCTTCAATAATGTAGTTGCTATTGGACATACAGGCGGTACGGTAAGCATGTGGAAGCCTACCAGTGCCTCTCCACTTGTCAAGATGCTTTGTCACAAAGGCCCGATTACAGCTATGGCTTTTCATCCAAATGGACATCTTTTAGCCACCGCTGGAATGGAGAAGAAAGTTAAGATTTGGGATTTGAGGAAGTATGAGGTATGTTATTCCTGTAACTTATGATAGTATTCGAATACATTTGGGTATTAGCTAGTAATGTATAAATTACTCAACTGAGATGTACCACCCTTGACTTTTTTCATTTTATGGATCTTAGGACGCAGTCTTGCTTATTTCTTCGGTATTGTTCTTAAGTTAGTAATCTGTGCTGCACAAGCTCTATCAAAATCTAACTACTTATCTCACATGTCCACAAAAGTATATACAGGGTGGAGTCAAATTGGTACTCCGTAATTGCACAAGCTTTATTAAAATCTATACTACTTATCTCACATGTCCACAAAAGTATAGACAGGGTGGGTCAAATTAGTACTCCGCAGTTTGGACCATCTCTATGGACAATAATACTTTTCTGACCGTTTCAGTATTTTTTCCTTTCTTAAATGTTCCATCATCTGTTTTGATCGTGTGGTCTATCAGGTTCTGCAAACGCTACCATTTCATGCCAAGAGCCTGGATTTCAGTCAGAAAGGTCTGCTTTCCACAGCCAATGGATCATCCGTACAAGTTTTCGGAGATTTCTCTGGGTCTCAAAACTACACTCGGTATATGGGTCATTCGGTAGCCAAGGGTTACCAAGTACAGAAGGTATTGTTTAGACCATACGAAGATGTTTTAGCAATAGGGCATTCAATGGGTTGGTCTTCTATTTTAATACCTGGGTCAGGGGAGCCCAACTTTGACAGTTGGATTGCAAATCCATTTGAGACCCGTAAACAGAGGAACGAGAAGGAAGTTCATGCTCTTCTGGACAAATTACCTCCAGAAACAATTATGCTGGACCCAACAAAGATTGGTTCTTTTAGGCCTGCAAGTAAGAAAGGTCAGTTGACTAAGCAAGAAAAGGATGCTGAGATTTTAGTGGCCGTGGAAGCTGGTAAAAATGTTTCCATCAAGAAGAAGACGAAAGGTAGGAGCAAACCAAGTAAAATAGCCAAGAAGAAGCAAGAAGCTGTAGCAAAAGCCAAGAAACCAGTACTGGAGAAACAAGATAAAGAATTTGAATCTTCGAAAAAGAAGAGGAAGAGATTAGTCGAAGAGGAAAGTCAAAGTAAAGGACCGGAACACTCCAAAAAGGGGAGGAATGAAAATCAACTTCCGAAGTCTCTAGAGCGATTTGCTAGCAAACGGACATGATCCGGCATTTGAGTGGCCATAACAATTTTGTAATACACAGGTTTTATTCCATTCGGGCAGTTGTATCAGAATGTTTTCCAACAATTCTCTGTTCAATTAATTGACTTGATGCTACTAGTATTCTATTCAACTGAGCTTAGACGGAAAAAAAATATTTATTCTGTGTTTATTTATAGGGAAAGAGAAACTGTGATAATGGTCTCTTCGAAGAGTACACACCTAAAAAGTTTCGGTTTTAACATTTGAAAAGCACAGTTACAACTTGCAGCCAAATCTATCCTGATCGGTTCTCACATGGCTTCTACTTATATCCTTCACAGAACAGCAGCCTGCTAAGGCCATAGCTAATTCGAGCTCATCCTTTAGCATATCAATCACTCGCCGCACACCGTATTCTCCCTTTGCAGCCAATCCATAGATTACTGGTCTCCCGATCTGGCATATCGCGCATCACAAAAAAAAAAAAAAAAGTTACAACATCAGAGCTATAATTAGTACATCAAACTATGTTTTGGCACACAACTATCACATCAATACTTAAATTTACCAATACAGCTTGTGCACCGAGAGCCAAGGCCTTGAATATGTCGGTTCCTCGCCTCACTCCTCCGTCAAACAAAACCGGAACCCTCCCTTGCACTGCATTCACAACCTATAGATAAAGTGCACTTTTTGTCATGTTTGTTCCCATATAGGTGTACTGAATATAACCAACAGGAAATAGAGGACCTCTTCTAGGACATTGATAGTGGCTGGAGCATAATCCAGCTGGCGTGCTCCGTGATTCGATACAACAATCCCAGCAACACCAACATCCAGAGCTTGTAGTGCTGCAATGCCAACAAATTCAAAACACGCTTATCAACAGCAGCTTAATATTCAAGTGATGAAACAACTAGGTTTAAATAACTGAGTATATGCCATATTGCCATGAGTAAAATTAGTGAAAGTGAAGATTTTGAATGAGAAATAGGAAATGGAATATTATAATTTGCGAAGTAGCGGGTAAGTGATAAGGTAGCAAAAACTCATAAATGATATGCTGATTAAAACTTATGGAGGAGGTGATAGAAGATTAGATAAGTATCGATATAAAAACTATTCAGATAGCTTATTCATTAGTAAGCTACAGCCTACATGGAGTAACTTATCAGAGCTCATGTAAGGTAATGCCCAATGAGGTGTTGTACATAAAGGTAACCAAATTCAATTATTTCTGTGTAGGTAAACAAAGAGGACCACAACAGCAGCTAAAGGCCTCGGAGAATATAGAATAAAGCCCAGTGCATACCATCTTCTCGGGTGAGAATTCCTTTAATCAGAATGGGCAAACTAGTAATGGACTTTAACCATTCTATGTCCTGCAATACAAAGGGATCAATAACGGATAAGCAACTGGTGAAATGTAAATCTATATGATATACTACACACAGATGTCATTGGCGTTTCTCGAATTCCCTTGAATCAGTGTACATTCTACAAAAGACTCAGAAAAAGGGCCATGACAAATTGTATAACAAAGCATGACACTGCAAATTAAAGCATACTGCATGTATGTTTCAAAGTTAATCGTCTGTCTATTGAGAATCTGGTAGTTGAGAGTACCTTCCAAGAGAATGAAGCGTCAAAAGTTCCCGAGGCAAAGGCTTCAATGTTGGAACCTGTATCCTGTAAAAACATAATAGCTATGTAAACTTGTAGTTGTACCAAACAGTCTGCAAGTTGTACACTGTACATGCCAAGTTCTAACTTTTTCTGTCATTGGTCATATTCATGTTCAAACTTCACACCATGATTTATTTACATCAATATGGACCTTGTTTACTTCGATTAAATGATTGAGACCTCCGTACGTGAAGAATTTGTTTCAGACTGTAATAATAAACAAGTTGAGCTTACTCACATCCATGACTTGCGTTGAAATAAGGCCTTCAAAATTCTTCAGCTGAGGTGCAACCATCCTGCAAAAAACAAGAAAGAATAAATATGCGATAGTGCATTAAATTGGAGAAAAACACAGCAAAAAGAGAAAGACAACAACTTGTTCTTGATATCTGATTCTCTTCGCCCAAGTCTAGGAGCATCAGCTGTAAGGATTATAGCCTTGAAGCCATTTCTTTCAGCTCTTCGCACCATCAAAGCCGATATATCCCGCTTTTTATACACCTTTCAATTTTTTTAAAAAAGAAGAAGAACAAACTCGATGAGTTTCAGAAATCATTAAAAAACAAACTGACTGCAAATTGACTTTTTTTTTTGTTGGTAAAGACTGCAAATTGACTGAAGCAATGTAGCACGTACGTATAATTGGTAAAATCGAACAGCATTGCAGCTAGAAGCAACTTCCTCCACCGTGCACATTGACATGAAGGATAGCGCCTGAATCAGATGCATATTATCAAACATATTCTAGAATGTCGCTATAGATATTAAGAATGACATCTGCAAACTATTACATCTATCTATATACCACAAAGGAATGAAGGATAGATGTAATATTTCATGAGGCGGATATATGGTATTTGTAGACCATACCATTATAACATTAGAAGCTGATGCAGCTCTAGCTGTTGCAACTTCACCTGAAATATAAGCAGCTAGCAGGCTAAATATGGAACTCGAAACAGAAATATAATACTACTGTTTAACCTTAAAGGATATATCAGACCTTCCGGATGTGCAAATTTGTGCATGGCTGTCGGGGCGACTAAGATGGGAGCGGATGTTTTGTAACCCAAAATAGTCGTTGACATATCTATTCTGTGAACATCTACCATAATTCTTGGACGGATCCTGAGTCAGAACACATATAAACAATGTCAAAAGATACTAATCTATCGGTTCCAATAAAAATTTCCTTAACTTCTCCATATCCGGAGTCACATTCCACACTTCTCCAACAAATAAATAACCTTTTCTATCCCACTGGTTAATTTATCTTCCCTACTAAGTTCTCAATTTCTTCCATCTATCTCCTACTCTACGATCACACAAACTATACTATTTTCCAATTTTCCAATCAGGAAGTTTTAATCGAAACGAAGCAGTAGTATATATGATGTGTTGAAATGAAATGTGGAGTGTGGTTGAAGCAAAATTACATGATCCTTTGATAAGATTTGACATTTTGTTGGAGTGTGTGCTGGTCTTCTGCTCCACCAGCATAGTGAAAGAATGTTTTCCGTGAATGGTAATGTTTCATTGATACACTATATATAGAGTTTACAATAGAGTCCAGACTAAACTGGGAAACTGATTACATAACG
>JAYMSL010002518.1:0-14140 GCA_036897195.1 Plantago coronopus | reverse complement strand
ACCTCGGGATTTACCTTACCGCTGTTCTATTTAGAATTGCATTAGGATAATCTTGGCAGAATACAAATTCTATTTTGGTGAGTAAAACGACGTTCATCAGTATCATTGTTGTCCAATCCTTCATCCCCAGGTTGTTGTTGATATGCTTGTGCTTCCATCTCATATGGGCTCATAACATTGGTTCTTGCAGGTGATATTTGACTTGGTTCCCTTGAGTCTGATTCCAGAGGAACAATCCTTAAGGAAGGACTTGGCACAGTAGAAATACCAGCCACTGGAGCATCACCATTGTATCCCAAGGGATCAGCATATTCACTTGCTTCATCTTGCTCACTATTATCATGCTGGGTTAGAGCTGCAAAACTGTTCTGTTTTGGTGCAAGTTCTGAATAAACTACCTTAATTTCTGATTCCTCTTCACCCATTTCACTATCAGTTGCATTGGCAGCATCAGGGGTGATGTTGTTCTCCCTATTAACTCTATTGTTCACATTCCTCCTCTGTTGCAGCGGTCTCCCATGTACATCTCTTGTGGCTCTCCTTCTTCTAGTCATGTTGGTGACTTGGACAAATTCTGCATCAGGTTTATCATTCTCCAAAATAACATCAGTAGAGTTAGTGACAATATTATGTAGATCATTATTCCCTGTGACACCCCAAGATTTTAGTGCAGGACGCTTAATATAGCAATATTTCTCTATGTGACCTAATTTATGACAGTGCAAGCAATAGTCAGGGTACTCATCATAATCTACTTCAATCTCATGCCCTTTACCATTCAAATCGATCCATAAAGATGTAGGAGGGGGAGAAGATGTATCAACCTCAACACAGATTTTGGCTTTGTTGAAAACAGTTTTTTGGGTTGTAGCTTGGTCCATTCGCAACGGAGTGCCAATCAGTTTAACTATTTCAAACAAGGCTTCATTATGGAACAACATAATTGGTAGTTTTTTGAGAGTAATCCAGCAAGGGACAAGCGGTGAATCAATTTCAGGGGTAAAGTCTGGGGACCATTTAGAGATTTTCAAAGTGCTACCAGCTATGAAAAGTGAGCTTTTGAGCCAAATTTTGGTGTAATCTTCCTCTAGGTTGAATCTCATCACTAAGTGCCTTTTGTCCAGAAAACTAATGTTGAATCCTTTTTTCAAATTAATTTTCTTAAAATCCGCAACAACCTCAGCTATCTTGGGAGGATCTTTCACAGTGAATTTCCCAACTAGTGTTAGCGTGAAGGGGGGAGATAGGGCAGCAATTTCAGTAGCAGAAAACTTAATTGGAGGAATACCATTCACAGTGAACCTGTTTTTAGGAGCAATGATCTTAGGAGAAGCTCCAGTTGATTCCATGAATGAGGTAGGAGCTTTGCCAGCAATAGCAGCCGAAACTGGTGGTTCATGTTGAACCACAGCTGCATAAGATCCACCACGACTCAATTCTTGTTGTTGGTGGCAACAATCCATACCCACACGGAGCGCCGCTGCACGGGATGATTCACCAGAGTTGTAAACAGAGTTGCCATTTACTCGATTTGGATTTAGACTAGCATCAGATGATATAACTGGGAGATTTAAAAGAGAAACAGGTTGACTAGCCATTATGAATGACTAAGAGAGGCGGAGAGGATACGCAGCAAGAAGCTGCCAGAGGTAGCCACAGCGATTAGTAACCTAAGTAACCTAAGCCGACGGCGGCAGAAGCAGGATTAGGGTTGAGATAGGGGATAAAAAACAGGCAGAAGTATAGAGCGGAGAGAGCTTTTTAGAGAGAGGGTTCGGTAACTTAGTTAACAGTGGAAATGACTTGTTCAAATTCGGTGAGTTGAATATTTTTAATAAGTAACTATGAGTTGAATATTTTTAATAGTTATACTTATTTTTTTAATAATTCTTTGTTTAACTAGTTTTTTTTATTTAACAGCTCTAATAATTAGAGTTTTTGTTTTACTAGTTACACTTTCTTGTGATTGTGAATATTAGCGAAATTTGTAAAATATATGGTGTCACTTATTTGTGATCAGTTGTGGATAGTAACGAATATTTGTGATACTTTTAAATATAAACGGAATTGATAAACGATGCTTTTTTTTGGTAAATAAATATACTATTTGTTAAATGACAACTTAAATATGTTTTTGTAAGAAATATTTTGACTAATATCAATTTACAAAATCATCTTTTTTACAAAATAAAGCTATGTTCATTCACCTAAAATTTTCTAACTATAACTGGATTTAAGTATAAATTTGTACTATGCATACTTAAACTGATCACAATAATATTAGTATATGCTGACACACGGTGCGCATCTTGGTTATTCTCCACGATATAATTATGACTTATCTAAGGGTTTAATTAAAACAGGTGTAGTGGTTATATATGTGGATTTATTCTGGAATATGGATGGATACTCATATCATATCATATCATATCATAAATTAAGATAAACATAAATAATTCTAATATATGCTGTTGCCCAATTGTTCTAGAAATTTCAATCCCGCACGTTCTACCGTTACATAGAACTCCCTCCATTTCATTAAATTCATTTTAAGGGGAATTCTCGCAAACTTTGACCGCGAATTACTTTAAAATTTTACGACAAATAAATATAATAAAATTATGTTACAAAAGTGTGCATAATTATTTTGATAATATAATTTTATTATATTTTTTGTCATATAACTTTAGAGCAATTCGTGGTCAAAGTTCGCGAAAAAAAGTCTTATTACGAAGCTTTTAATGAAACAGAGGGGGTACAAGTTATCTATTTTCCAAAAAAAATCAGTCAAATATTTCCATACTTTTGACCTCCCGTTATTTTATTTTTTTTTGAGAATACTTCCCATTATTTTTAATTTATTTATTTATTTTTAATAAAACCTCAGATTAAAGGAATTATCCGAACCTCCAATTTATTGGTTGGAGGTGAAACGTATTACAACTGAGTTACACTTCGTTGTCAACCTCAGATTATTCATATATATACTAATTTTTATTATACAATTCAATTAAGAGCCACTCTGGTTTGAGAAACAATTCGGAGAGACCACCATATATGGTCTTTTAAAAAAAGACCACATTTAATATAAGATATTTTTTAAAAAACAATTCGTGGGTCGGACCGCGAAATTAAATGGAAAAGAAAAAGCTGCTTGGCATCCATGACTGGACAGCCATGGCTGCCCAATAAAGCGAGCAAAAGCTCGCTGCGAATTGCAGGGAGCTTTTGCTCGACGTTGCTCCGTCCATGACACAACATGGATGGAGAGAAAGCACCAGCTCCATGGATGGAGCGAAAGCTCTATACATGGAGTTTCTTCAAGCCACCCAACACGCCACCCAACACGCACCAGTCACAACAACCACCGTGCGCAGCCACACACCATCTCCTTCTAACACTACAACCACCGTCAGACTCCCACTATCTCTACCAAAACCACACCAACCACCTTCACCCAACACCACAGCCACCCTCCATCTCCGCCCAACACCACAACCATCGTCAAACTCCCCACACCGTAGCCACCTCCACCCAGCCCAGAAAAGAGCCTCCACTTATGTCACCTAACACTACAAGCACGGCAACTGTTAGCCTCCACTCGAAGGAAAAGAAAAACTAAAAATGAACAAGGAAAGGGGGCCGGAGCTATCTGCTCCGATCTGGGGATGTCAGATCAGAGCAGAAGATCCGTTGAAGAGAGCGGCTGACTGTTAGGGTTGAAGAGAGCGGCTAACTGTTAGGGTTTGAAAAGGGGGAGAAAGTTTTCAGAATTATTCTACCAATTCATTAACATTACTTAGTCTTTAACATCACTAATTCTTCAACATAACATTATTCATTCTGTAACATAATATCACTAATTTTTCAACGTAACATCACTAATTCTGTAACATAACATCACTAATAATTCTTTTAGCATAACATCATAAATTTTCAACATAAAATCACTAATTCATTAACTTAACATTAACATAACATTACTACTAATTCTCCAACATAACATCACTAATTCTTTAGCATAACATCACTAATTATTTAAAATAACATCACTACTTTTTTTTTAACAAAATCAACACTAATTCTTTAATTAACTATTAATGATTTCCATAACAAAAATATCACTAGTTCTTTTACAAAACAATACTAATTCCTTAACAAAACATCACTAATCCTTTAACATCACCAATTCATGAACATAACACCACTAATTATTTAACATAACATTACTAATTCTTTAACATGACATCATGTATTCTTTAACATAACATCACTTATTATTTAATATAACTTCTCTAATTCTTTAGCATAACATCACTAATTCTTTGATACAACATCACTAATTATTACCTATAACATCACTAATTGCTTTAACATAAAGTCACGTATTCTTATAAACATAACGTCACTTATTTCTTAAACACAGCGTCACTAATTCCTTAATATAACATCACTAATTCTTTAACATAACATCACAAATTTGTAAACATAACATCACTAATTCTTCAATATAACGTAACTAATTTTTAACATAACGTCAATAATTCTTCAACATAATTTCACTTATTCTTTAACATATAACGTCAAGTTCTTAAAAATAGCATCACTACTTATTTAACATATAACGTCACTATTTCTTAAACATAAATCACTAATTTTTCAACATAATGTAACAAATTTTTAACAAAACGTCAATAATTCTTAAACATAACGTCACTTAATTATTGTTTAACATCACGTCACTAGTTCTTAAAAATAACATCACTACTTTATTAACATATAACGTCACTATTTCTTAAACATAAAATCACTAATTTTTTTAACACAACATCACTAATTATTTACCAAAACGTCACTAATTCTTTAACAACACATTACTAATTCTTTAACAAAACATCACTAAATTTTTAAATATAACATCAAGGTCGATTATTTACAAAAAATCACTAACTTTTAACAAAACATCCATAATCTTAACTGAACACCACAAATTCTTTATCATAACACCACTAATTCTTCGACATAACATCAATAATTCTTTAACAAAACACCACGAATTCATTAGTGATGTGTTGTTCCAAAAATATGTGATGTTTTGCGCCTAAATATGTGATGTTATAAGGTGAAATTGTTGATGTGTATAAAATAATAACCAAATACATAGAATTGCACTAAAGGTCCTCAACACCATCTAATTTTCCAATGTAAAGGCAAAAAGTACAATTAGGTCCCTATAAATTTCCAAAACTTTTAATGCTTCATTGAAACTCCTTCAATCTCAATCTAATGGCCATTTCAACAGCCTCTTTCATAAATCGATCAAGTTACATGTATTTTGATACAAATTCAAGAAAAAATTGATAAAAATAAAAAACATTAGACCTAAAAAACTCCTTGGTTGGAGCTTGAAAAAAGCTCGCCATAACAGCGAGCAGAAGAAGCTCAATGCACATTTGAAGCAAGCTTTTGCTCGCTTTTTGAAGCAACAATTGTTGCTGCTTGCAAGCAGCCATTGTTGCTTAAAAAAAAGGGGGTCAACCCGACCCGCCGGGTTGAACTTCAAATTTTGGGTAGTATAATTTTGCAAGCAGCCATTTAATGTGGTCCTTTGAACAATTAGTATTATTTAGGAGTTGCAATAGGTTTTTCCCTTCGAAAATTAATTTCATTTTGTAAGAAAAAAGAAAACGAAAACATTTTTGGTCCGCTAACTACCCTGGACTTGTTTTCTTTTATAATAGTATAGATAGGTTGGAGTTCGAATCACTATTCGCCGTTTCTAGAAGAAAAAAGAAATCGTTTTTGTATTCACCTTCTTAATTTGGTCGAGGGAATATTGAGAACACTTATTTGATTAATGGAAAACGAATCGCAGTCACTCGAATCTCACGAGAGGAGAAATTTTTGTAATTATGTCTTCCTGGGCCAGAGCCTGTCGCACTTGTGCGGTTAACTAGGTTCACATAGTCTGCAGACTATTGCGTAAGATAATTTAATTTACCCAGTGTACACACCCGAATGGTAGTGGTTGCGGGTTCCCAAATTTAAAAAACAAAAAAACAAAAAAAACCAATCGCTACTTAGGTGGTAAGGCACGTCAACTCCAACCTATAGGTCGGGATAGTAGCTGCGAGTTCCCAATGAAAAAGGAAAAAAACCAATCGCTACTTAGGTGGTAAGGCACGTCAAATTCCAACTAATAGGTTATAGGTGGGGGTTCGAATTAATCACCTCTTTACCGTTTAACGAATCTCAACATAGTTGCTACAATGATGGCGATCAGCTACACTCCGCCTAGGACCGAATTTTCCCAGTTTAATGAAGTAGCCTATATGGTTTCTTTTCTATTTAGGTCCATTAACTTGGAAACTATATTCCGCTGGACGATAATGGTTCACTACACAGTTCGACCAATGGACCTGAAATTGGTTGGTTTCAGGTAACATACCAGTAGATATATTGTGGAAAAATTTATTAAAAAATCGACCACATAACATAAACATGTACATTGAACAGCAAAAGGTATATTAACAACAGTATCTCTGCCGTAATTTGAATTTATTTTTTCCGGGCGATCTCGGTGGTGACAGGTTGGCCTGAAGTTGGCAGAAGTGTAAAGAAAAAACGTAATGGACTAATGGTTGCAATTTGTTACTAGGGCTGGATTTCGGGACCGGAATTTCCCGACCCGTCCCGACCGTTCGGGTTTTTCCATTCGGGTCGGGAAATTAATTACCCGAAGTCTGTTCAGGTCAGGAAATTAAATGCCCGAAGCCCGTTCGGGTCAGACATACATACTCGACGGACGGGTATGAATGACTTGGGCTTATCCAAAACAAAGTTTTGTCTGTATGACTGATTTGGGCCTATCTTAAACTGAGAGCCTGAGTGAGACCCACCCAATATAGGAAAATCAAAATTGCAACTAAAGGCCACTTGGATTTCATGATCAATATTATATTTCTACAAATTCCAACAAAAAAAAACAAGAAATTTGAATTTATTGACTAGACATGCAGTAAAATGTGTATATGTAAATATGCACTCACTAATCATGTGAATGTGCATTCTCGCACACGATAAATCAGCCTAAGTTAAAGTGCAACTGATTGGCCTTGGTTTAGGCAATTTGGGCTAGGAAGGTACCGGCCAGTAAATCTCCCAAGATGGGTATCTCTGGCCATGATATGTAGCAGAGTCAGCATTGCAATCAAAGCTACAATAGAAAATAAATACAAAGAGAAGAGACTAGTCCAGGTCAAAGATGGTGGATGGTGGATGGCGTTATGGAACAAAGAAGAAAACAGCAACTCAGCAAGTAGATGCCTGGCTGCCTCTGCCACAGACAGATCCCAATCAGGCCTTTTTTCATAAATACTACAACTAGTAAAGAAATAGTAGCTAGACATTATATTCCTCGTACGTACTCTATTTTTAATCCCTCTACTAATCCCTAGTTTAACCCATAATTCTTTACTACTACTAATACTAATTATCCTACAAAGCACAAGATTCTTCCGTCTACACATCAGACACAGCATCATCACATGGAAAACAATCATCACTTGCCACAAGTAACTTTATGCTACACATATACAACCAAACCATGACCAACTATTTCAACCAAGTACAACATTACTCCTTTAACTGACCATTACAGAGCATAACTTTGTCATTACAGATTTAGATAGAGTCTTACTCCTTTAACTGACCATTACAGAGCATAACTTTGTCATTACAGATTTAGATAGAGTCTTGCAAGGGAGGAATCCAAGCAGTAAAGCAAGAAATTGAGCTAGTGTAAAGCTTACACAAACTTCACTTGCAATCAAAACATAAAGGTTCAGTTTGATGCTACCCACTAATCATTAACCACAGAGAATATACAAACTGGAGTGTATAAGGAATCCGCACAAAGCTGACCGATTCACCCAACAAGCTAGCTAAAACGGCTGGATGACACATAAAATATATCCAGAAAAGCTGACAATGTTCATTTTCTAAGAGTTGGGAGAAATAGGAAATTGAATTATCTCTAGAACTGGAATGATTGAGAAATACTCCAGTCTCTGGAATATGCTTTAATGATATGGACACAGGAAAAAAACGGTAAGCCACAAGCTGGAACAGCAAAGTCATACCTACTGGAGATGGTGAATTTAAGAATCTATACAGTAGACCGAAATTGAACACAATAGACAGGGCATGAGCACTCATCACAAACAGAAGTAATCGGTCAGTGCAACTAGAAAGAATGTGACCAGATATTATACGATGAAGGAAAACAGAGAATCAGAAATTACCCCGCCTCAGTTAACATACTTGACCTGAACATTGGGCTCTCACTTGTTTGAGCCATTGCCAGCTCAAATAATTCTATAAACGCACTCAACTGCGTCAACTCACTGAAGAACATAAACATGATTTTGTATCTTATTTAGTCTCTTTCAGCGAGGGAAATCTTAGAATGAATACAAAGACAAACCATAACACCAAAGGACAAAGGTTCTCCAAAGTCTTATGCTATTCTCTCTACTGTTCATAATAACACATAACTTACATATAATACTGACCATTATAATCCTTGAAGATAAAGTTTTACAGTATGATATCAGACAACGTTCACTTGTAACAAAGACAAGACATGAAAGAGAAAAAGAAAAAAAAAGAAACAAACCATAGTTTCTTATTACCTATATAACAATTACACATCACAAACCAAATAATGAATAACCAAACGCTCATTTTCACAAACTTTAAACAAGAACCAAATCCACCGCTGCAAAATTGTTTATTCACGCCCAAACTCACCTCTCACGGCTGTGACGTCCTAACTTTCTCCGTAGCAACCTGAGCAGAAGCCTCAGGTAACACAATTGCTGGTGCCGACGTCATGGTTTGGTACTGAGCAGCCATCTGAGGTGGCATTGCCTGGGTATAATACATTTGACCCTGTGTAGGATCCGCAAATTCATAACCATAAGGTGGATTTGCTCCTCCAGAAGGTTGAGCCATAGATTGAGAAGGATGATGAAATTGAGGGAGGCCCACATATTGCGTCTGGTGCTGCTGACTAGATGCTATCTGAACTACCTGTGGTGTCATCGTCCTGTAAGCCCCAGCTGCCATTTCGGGTTTGTATGGTGCAGTTGGTGTTGTTGTCATGGTGGCAGAAGATGGAGTCTGGGGCTGGCTATTATGAGAACTTGGTGCAAGCTCACTGTAATTAGGTAAACTATATGCTGGGGTCTGTCGAGCGGGTAGATAGTAAACTGAGTACTGCTGCTGGTCCAGCATTGGCTGCTGGGGATTCTGTGGCTGCCTCTGAGGGTAAATTTGGTAATAAGAGGGCATTGGGACAGCTCCGGCAGGGATATACTGAGCACCAGGATGAACAAATTGTTGGGGTTGAAGCAACTGGGGGTGATTTTGATCGTAATGGCCTGGTAGCATATAACCAGATTCATGAACTTGAGGTTGTTGTGTTTGTACTTTATTTCTAATGTTTTGATCACCATTCTTGAGATCTCCCTGATGATTAGCGGTCACCGGCATGTTTCCGGGTTGCACTTGTATGTATTGTTGTTCTTGGTATATATTCCTAGCCAATGGATTCCTTGCACTCCCCTCACTGCAAACAATTAATTCATTTTAATTATCTTGTTTCAGATACTTACAACACACAGTTACAGTACACAATGGAACTCAAGAGGCAGAAAACGGCAATAAGAACTTGAGTTCGACGGTCCAAAAGCTTACACCTTAAAACTATGTCACCATTATTTGCTAATTTTGCATTTTGCATCCGTCTAACCGCTAGACCATCTAATACAAGTTCTACTCAACAATATCAACAGAATAGAGTAAATATGCTAAAATTTAGACCACCTAATACAAGTTCTACTCAACACAATCTTCAGAATACAGTAAATATTCTAAAATTTAGACTATCTAATACAAGTTCTACTTAACACAATCAACAGATTAGAGTAAGTATGCTAAAATTTAGACCACCTAATACAAGTTCTACTCAACACAATCAACAGAATAGAGTAAATATGCTAAACCTTAGACCATCTAATACAAGTTCTACTCAACACAATCAACAGAATAGAGTACGTATGCTAAATTTAGACCACCTAATACAAGTTCTACTCAACACAATCAACAGAATAGAGTAAATATGCTAAAATTTAGACCATCTAATACAATGCTACTCAACACAATCAACATAATAGAGTAAGTATGCTAAAGTTTATGAGGTAAGAGACGTGGTGCGTACCTAGAGACTGAGTCGGGAGACTGCATATCAAAAGCATTGTTTTGCTGTTGCTGCTTCTGCTGAAACTGTGATATTTGCTGCTGCTGCTGCTGTATTTGTTGTTGGAGATGTACCTGCTGCTGCTGCTGCTGCTGTGGAACATGTACCAGCCTGTATCCACCACCATGATCAGATCTCTCATCATCCGAAACAGTTCGATTGGAATAATCACCACCACCAACCACGACAGGTAAGCCCGCAACCGCCACAAAACCACCTCCACCAACCATCGCCTCGTCCTTAACAGGCAAATTACCAGTATTCATCTGCTGAAACTGCTCCTCAATTCCCTTAGTACTAACATTCTCCTCCACCCTAACCTTAATCGGTGGCAAATTCGCCACAACAGACGGAGAACTCGAAGTGGATCCAAACGACGAGGTCGTTTCGACCATAGGCGAATCCGGAACCGATTGCAAATCCTGATTTCCTCCACTCTTCATCAATCCTTCTTTCCTGACTGATTTGGCGGTAAATTCGTCGTCCAAACCTAACAAACAATTGACGGAAGACGATTCAGAAAATCCCCGATCACTCCCGGACAAATTCCTCTTCCCATTCAACGCATCCAGAAACCACTCCTCCGATTTAATCGACGCTGACTCCGCCAGGAGCTGGTCCATACCATTCCCTTCCACTTTCGGGAACAGAAACAGCCGCAACCTCCCAGGTTTCCTCTTCACACTCTCGCTCAGCCGATCGTACTCGTCAATCATATTCTCCAGATCCTCATCAGTCGCAATTGAAATTAGAGAGTCCAAATCTTCGTTGGGGAGCTGGTACTTGAGGACAAAAGGTTGATTGTGTAATAGGGTTTTGGATAAGCGAGTATGGAGGTCGGAGAGGGAACACTGGCGGTCGATGACGATGATGCGAGTATCGCCGCCGATGTAGCAGAGGGATTTGTCGTGCGGGCGAGGGATTATATGGCCTCCGTAGCTGCACATGAGGCGGAGCTTGGGTGGTTGAGCGGTGGCATAATTGGTGTTCTCTGAAAACGAATCGTTGTGGCGAGAGCGAGGGGAGGAGTCGACGGAGGAAGGAGGATTTGGGGCGGAGAGCGGTGGTGGGACCGGCTGCTCCATGGAGTTAGAGAGAGAAAGGAAGACGGATGAGAGAGTAATGAGTCTGGGCTTTGGTCGGATACGGGACTGCTGTTTGTTAGCTTTCCTATACATCCCAGCTGTTTTCCATTTTATAATATTATTATTCTCTTTATTATTATCGCAATACTGATTTATTTTATTATTATTATCGCAATATTGATTTATTTTTTTAAAGACTCATTTTTCAATTCCTATCTCAATCTCACTTTTATACTTTTTAGTTTCTATCCTAATCTCATATTTCGACTAGCTACATTTATGCGGGGATCGTCTTAATTGGAATCGTATACATGATTTTGCTAATTGCTTGTGTGGTCTTTCGGATATTGGTTTTTGTGAGCTATCTTATACGTGGAATAATCGTCGATTTGATTCTTCGTCTTCTATTTGCAAGCTTTTGGATAGGGTTTGTGCAAATAGTTCTTGGGTGCATCGTTTTCCTTTTATGATTGTGAAACATATTATAGCATTAACTTCGGATCATAAGGCGTTGTTATTAGAAACTAATCTGGATCAAAGATACCCTAAAAAGTCAGTTTCAGTATGAAAATATGTGGGCATTGAATGAATTTTTTTGTGCTAAGGTCAAAGAGGTTTGTAACTTGCTGCATGTTAGTGTTCCATGGACTATTCATTGATTGATTTAGCCTACCAAATTCAACCTTGGCCGCTTCATAGTTTACATCAAATTACTGAGCAAATCAGTCTCTTGAACAAGGATTAGAAAGAATTGTTTATTTACTTTCCAATGATCCGAGCCGTTATGGGCCAGTAGAAACGAGTTTGCGCGAAAGAATTAATAAACTTCGTTTGCAACGTTCGACACTTTGGGCTCAAAGATCTTGGTTAATGGCGGGAGATGCTAATTCTCGCTATTTTCACGCTAAGGCTTCAACTCAACGTCGAAATCATTGCATTCATGGGATATTTGATTCGTCAGGCGAGTGGGTTACGCAGGCCACACATTTTTTGTGAAATTTTTGCTTCCTTTTTTTTTAAAAAAAAAAATAAGCTCAAACTTCTTCACCCATGTTTGTTCCCTCTCAAAATTTCAATGTTCTTAAGTCATCAAACTTGGATAATTAAAAATTTTTGGCCCCTATTACCGATTCAGAGATATCGCAAGTAGTTCAGACTGTTGATGTATAAAAGTCGCTAGGTCACTCTAGGTCGTTCTAGTACAAAATCACAAGTGTAAATCAATACGATCCGAATTAGTTATGGAAATCCGTCTTAAGTCTTCGTGCTCTACCGCAACACACGAGCTCTTCACGTTCTCCGAATTAGCTTAGACCTGCACACTCGAGGTAGGGGGATTAGTTCATTTTACAAGCTTGCCGTGGGCAAACTGGAGGTGACTTAACGGGGAAGGTCTAGAGGAAGAACCGTTCCTTAAGTGTAGAGATGATAGTGGAGAGAAGAGTAGTTGAGTTACCTTTGAAGTCAACATAAATGCACTATCTATAGGCAATCCAGGTCAAGGTAGATGACCGTTAGATCGTTTGTGATCGGACGCTCCAAATTTAGTCTCGCAATTGGGCTAGGGCCCATGGACATAAATTGGACCTGACCATATTCAAAGTGAAGACGGACCAAGTCGACTACTGAAATAATCAGACGGGCCATATGCTTCTCTACGCTGGCACTGGGGTCGGCGCCTTCCCAGGCGTAGAGGAGGAAATTGCACCAACTTGAGTTTAGTCTCTTGGATAGTAGTCAAATCGAGGTCTACATGATTTCTTCTAGAGGGTGCCGAGGTGATGAAGGTCGTCGACCATCACTACAAGAAATCTGCCTCCTACCGACGAACTATACCGAATACTATTCGTCGGCCTTGCCGACGAATCGGCAAGGCTTACCGACGAATAAGTTATTCGTCAGTAGGTCTACCGACGAATAGCGTATTCGTCGGTAAATTCGGGCTAATTCGTCGGCACCACGAATTAGCCCGAACTCAATAATTCGCCGGGCGGGAATAAAAAAAGAAAGAAGAAAGGGAAAAACAAAATTATATTTGCTGGCGAATAAGCTTATTCGTCGGCAAATAATAAACAAAACTTTTTAAAAAAAAGAAAAAATCAAAAAACAAATACAATTTGCCGACCAATAGTTTATTCGTCGGTACAAATGCAAAAACTTTTTTAAAAAAAGTAAAATTAAAATAAATATGCCGACGAATAATCTTATTCGTTGGTAAATAATTTAGAAAAAAAATTTTAAAAGGAGAAATCTGCTGACGAATAGTTTATTCGTCGGCAGATTTCACTGGGATTTAGGGTTTAGGGCAACGAATTGAAGGCAACGAATAATGTATATTTAGCTACAAATTTCAGTCGAATTACATGTAATCGTCCGAAATTTGTTTATAATAATTGTTTTACTTTTCAAGATCAATTTTTATTGAACAAATTAATATATACAACTTATATGTCGTATAACGCTTATATACGTATATATTATGATGTTGTACAGTAGATGTGTCTCTACAACGTAAGTTGATACTACTTGATCAACTTCGTATATTCTAATACATGTACTTGTGTACATTGAAATATATTCGTAAATAATGTTATATATATATATATATATATATATATATATATATATATTACGTACGTTTGTGAAATTAATATACGTTTTTATACTACGTACGGTTACGTTTTGTGATATATATATACGTGTACACACATATACGTATATAATACGTACGTTT
>JAYMSL010002517.1:0-14143 GCA_036897195.1 Plantago coronopus | reverse complement strand
GGAAATTGCAAATTCTGAAGCAATTCAAACAAACTCAAGTGTACTGAGATACAAGGTGAATCAATATGGAGTTAAAAAAAAAAAAATTTAAAAAAAACATTACAAGCAACATCTACGATCCAATCTAAAATCCAGTAATTTGTTTCTAAAACTCCAGTTATAACTTATATTCGCATAAGTCTACCACGGCAATAAACACGATGTGGAGTATGACTCCAACCAGGGCAAAAACACAATTGCAAGCGCGGCATTTGACACCATTTCTTTCATCTCCAATTAGTAACCGACACAATTTGCCCAAGATAATATGTCACTGAATCCAGAATGTAATGTCGTGCACAAATCACAATCCGCTAATATCATCAATACATTTAGATATATTACTCAATTGTTCAAATAGATGGAACTCTTACATCATCTTCGCCAGTCATTCATTCCACTCGTTTAAAGCATGGAGATCTCCATCTTCATTCTTCAGCAAAATGCAAGGTGCAGTTTCATCTGCAGTAAGACACAAAAACCTCCAATTCAGATGAGAATTTAAAGCAACTTTGCACAGGATCACTTGAAAAGTTATAAACCTGAACATTTTTTTCCTTAGAATAACTAGATAGAAAGAAATGAGATACACAGCAGAATCACTCATTTTACTGTAGAGATACTTTCATGAGAGTGCCTTGATACCTTTTAGTGTTTTATTAATTTCCTTTAAAGCACTAAGTAGCTGTTTTTCTGATCAAATTACAAAAGGTCATGTTCCTACTGTAGTAATAAATAATAGAATAAATATCTAAAACAAAAGGCTGAGTGAGCCCTAACACCAGATAATAGTTTCTACAGTCCAAGGCATCGTTTTCCATGTACGCTCTAGAATCATCAAAGCCTCAAAAGGATCTCACCAAATATATAGAATAAATTATAGGGAGCTTAGCAAATATATTGCATGGTATATCAGAAGGATTTCAGCATGATATCACAAAAATCAAAAAGTCTCAGAGAAGATATGGGTACCTATCAAAAGAAAAGATATTGACAGAGCAAATAACAAGGTGACACACTAAGACTACTCTTAGACCGATATTATCGGTGCCCATGTAGGGCATGGCACCACCATTTTTTAAATTAAAGAAATTGAAAAATAAGAAAAAAAGTAGCATGGGCGCCCTGGCTGGGTGCCAAGGAGCCACCTGCGCCCATGCAAGTTGGGCGCAGGTGGCTCTCGTACTTTTTTAAAAAAAGAAAAAAGGAAGGTAGACACTTGTCCCCCTTCCATTTTTCGTTTAAATTTTCATATTATCCAAAATCTTCTTTTTACATTATCTTTTTATTTTCATCTATTAATTTTTTTTAAATACCAAAATTCGTAATTTTTTATCCTCTATAAAACAAAACCAATCTTGAAGTATTTTCATCAAACTTGAAACCAACCCCCCCCCCTCCTAGCTCACTCAATCTCCTTGCAATATTTTGTCGAATTTTATACGATGGATCCAAATGATCCGTTCTATCCACACTGATCACAATATTATACTCCCTACGGAAATACACAAAACTTCCAAGAATTTTCAAGCTATTCACCTACGGAAATACACAAACCCCCCTAGCTCATACTCAATTTCTTTTCAATAATATACACAAAATTCTTGGGAGTTTTGCGTATTTCCGCCGAGAGTATATTATCGTGAGTACTGAGTAGTGTGGATAGAATGGATCATTTGGATCCATCGTATGAAAACCGACAAAATATTGCAAGGAAATTGATTATGAGCTGGGGGGGTTTTCAAGTTTGATGAAAACACTTGAAGATTGGTCTTGTTTTATAAAGGATTAAAAATTACGAATTTTGGTATAATTTTTTTTAATTAATAGATAAAAAGATAATGTAAAAATAAGATTTTGGATGATATGAAAATTTAAACGACAAATCCCTTTTGTTTTTTTTTAAAGTAGGAGAGCCAGGTGGCTCCTTGCGCGCCAATGGTACCTTTTTATCTTATTTTTCAATTTCTTTAATTTTAAAAATGGTGGGGCCATGCTCAACATGGGCACCGATAGTATATCGGTCTAAGAAAGCATTATAATAGTCTAAACCTATCACACAAGTCATAAACCCACTAATCTTATCACTTGAATAAAATGGAAGTTACGTTCAACAGTGAAGCCTTGTCTAAGTCACAACACACAACAGATGAGTTCAACCTTGACTTATAAAAGGTACTGCCAAAACAATGGCCTACAAATTGATTTTCACTACAACCTGGAATCCACCAAATTCATCAGTAGTTCTATATTGGTCATCTGGTTCATCATTGTTTTTCCCATTCAAAGTTAAAATCAATATAGGGCATCTGCTGCTCGACCAACCATTCCATGCAAGGTATCATATTATGAGACCCCAACTTAGGACATAATGATATACTCATCGTGATTTACCATTGTTCTGTTTTTTTACGTAAGTGTCCATTTCTGATTGGAGCCCAACATTCATTTGTTCTTCTACTGGCTTTCAAATATAATGGAACAGATAAAAATAGCTCGTGAAAAATACTTTGCTTCATCTGATGAGGTAGAAGCTAGTAATCCCGTTATCGATTATGGGTAAATGGGAGTGGCCTCTCTGCCATTGCAGAGGTAAAGGCTCCTCCCACCCCCCGCCCCGAAAAACCCAGCTTGTTGAGGGAACCACTGTAACGGCAGTCGGGGGACAATGACAACAACAAACTTAACTGATTGTATAATACCTACTCATGGAGATCTGCTTTCTTATAGAATCTTTTTCAAGGATCATCAACGTAATCACAAATTCGGCAAACAACTTGTTATGGGAAACTAACCCAAAAGTTTGTGGACAGGAGCAGGGAATTGAGGGGAGTATTTGGCTAGAAAAATGACGTCTTTTTGGATTTATTTCTGTAGATTCTGAATCCTGACTATCACAGTTAATAGTTACGATCAATATTCACTGACTAGCCGTTTATATAACGGGTAATAATGCAGAACCTACAAGCGATTTTGTTACATATAGCCTGCTGCATCCCTAAGACAGATAGTGTAAAAATGTTAAGGTTCCTCACAAAAGAAAATTGAGTTTGTACTAGTACAGAGGTTCATAGCAGGAGTTACTACATGGCTTAATAGTTGACTGGCAGTATAATAGATATTACTATTCAGTAATCTAATTTATCAGGACTGCATAGGTTCATAGAAGCATTCGTATAGTTAACTTATCATGACCTAGGGATTTAACAACAGCTTAATGCATTACTAGACTATTTGTAACCAACATAAATGTGAACTAAAAGATAAAAATAAACATAAACATAAATACATAATATAATATACCTCGCTAGATAAATCTAAAAGATAAAAGTATGTATTAACAAACAAAACATCCATGTCAACTGCTCGATAAAACGTCACCATCTCTATTTGTTTTTGGTTCTCAAATTATATTTCCGGATAGCTTGATAATCGTTATGGTTTACGGCGGACAATATTCCAAGTTTGATGACTAAGGCCTATCAACTATTAGAAGAATTAAAACAGCTATCATTACTTCATCCAGCTTTCAAAGTAGCAAATATACAGGGTCAGCAATCTTATAAGTGTGTAGGCCACTTAATAGTTTTCTTTTTCTCACTTTACACAATTTTCATACTCGATAAAAGTATACATTATAAGCAAACAACAGCACAACCCATGTCAAGTTCCTACAAGACCAAACTCAAGATATTTTGCAGAGGGTGGGAATATTGAAAAAAAAAACACTACAAGACAACCTTCCAGGTTAGAAGGCCATTGCATCTGAATAATAAGATGATTTTGAATGGCTATCATTACTTAATCCCACCTCCCAAGTAACAATACACAGATCAACAATCTTAACTCTTAAGTGGGTCACTTTTTATACATTCATACTTTTTCAACTCCCTTTTTCAATCTTTAGCAATTTTCATACTCGATAGAAAGCATATCTATACTATTATAAAAGAAAAGAGGGTCAGGGTAGTTAGCGGACCAAAAGTTAGTGTTTTTTCTTCTTTAATTTATTTTCCAGTCCAGACAATTGCCATTTTCTTCCACAAAAGTATTCATACGATTGTTATATTGTAATTTATGTTAGTTAATTTATCATCTCTTTTTCTATAAATTGTTTTAGAGATATGCACGTGAAATTCACGTGCGTAATTTTCTAGTAAAATATGAAAAGAACAGCGCAAGGGCAACCCTACAACACCAAACTAGAGAGAATTTGGGGAGGGTGGAGGATATTGAACAAACACACAGCACGGGACAGGAACGTGCTCCGATTGATTCCTTTATTGCATGATTAAAATCATCTATGCTTTCAACTAGACTTTCGAACCACAGATAACTGATTGATTAGCCTTTTCTTCATCGATATGTCTTCCAGCCCATCAATTCTCACTAGGGTTATTCTTAAAGTGTAAATACTGTATATCAGAAGCTGAACAGCAGGACTTATACACACAACTTGACACAATTATAAAGTCTAGACACCAATTGAGGTCTAATCTAAACCACATTATCACCAGACAAAAAAATGTCAGAGACACGAGTAACAAATGAACTGGCATATTTCATCCAAAATTGGAAGAACATAACAAAGCCTATCAAAGTAAACAATCTTCTTCTTCACTAACTTACCTCTTCATTTTCGGTCAAGACAATACAAGAGGAAATACAATTCCAATAAAACTTTCACCTCAATTCTAGCCTCCATTAGCAATAAAACTTACCATTCCACACCACCACTTACTTAACTACAAAGGCTACTACATGTAATCTAACCATATTTATGAATGAAGTAAGACACACTCACAGATAAAAGTAACTCAAACCAAGTAATTCACAATTAAACTCTAACAGAGACTAACCTGTGAAGCAAAATATGGTCAGTCAGCGGTTGATTTCAGCTGGCAATGGGCGATTGAACCCTCCCCTCCTATTCATATACTGCCTGGGCTGCCGCTTAGTCACCTTCCTCACAGCTCCAACATCATTTCCATCCACATGCTTCCCTTTTGTAGAATCAAAACCAACCGGAATCCCAAACTGCTTCATCATCTCCATCTCATCCTCATCTACCGGTATACCTTCCTCATTACTCCCATCTTTCGCTTTCTCCTTTTCCTTCTCCTTATCCTTCTTCTTCTCCTTATTATCCTTCTCCTTAGGAATAACTACTTCGTCCTTGTGGCGCTTGCGTGGAGGAGAAGCAGGTGATCTAGAACGGCGACTGCGGTGTCGATGTCTGTCCTCGCCGGGAGAGCGCGTGCGTGAGCGTGTGTGACGAGATCGAGAACGGTCAGGTGTACGGGAGCGTTTGCTGCGTTCGCGATCGATTTCACGGTCGTCGTGGCGATTTCTCTTCCGGTCAGGTGTACGGGAACGAGAGCGTTTGCTACGGTCCAGGTCACGGTAATCGCGGTTTCTCTTCCTGTCACGGTCTGCGTCCCTGTCGCGGTAGTCACGGTCGCGCTCACGGCGGTCGGACATGGCGGAGAGGAGGAGGAGAGATTGGTGGAAGCTCAGAGGTTTTATTGAGATTTTTCCAATTCTAATCGATTTCTGTTCTGTTCATTTCGTTTTTGCAGATAGGCCCGTAGTATTAGATTTGTCAGCCCAATTTCATTGGGTTATCTAACTCAGCCCAGATTACATTTTGTAGTGGGTTTTGTTAAGAAGATTAAAAAAAAAAAAAAGACAACACTCTCCAATTAAATTCCAAATAATTTTTCAAAAAAAAAATAAAAATTCCAAATAACGGTCATATACACTTGTATATCCGGTCAAAGTGTTTGTAGCTGGGTGACAAAATAAGACGTCCCGGATCTAAGATCACAGGTCCGATCCCCGATGGCCGATATGGGTGATTATTTTCTTTATATTGAGGCTTGTAGAGTATTTGATTAATATTTATTAGAAATTTGCGGAATGATTATAATTGTAATAGTATATCTAAAAAAAACTTGTATATCCGGTGTACACATGTACATTTGAGATATGCATGGTCAGTATCAATTTCAGGTTGCGTATATTTCCAGTTATCATTCAATTTTACAAGTTTTTTTTTGGAAACGAATTTTACAAGTTTTTACACATGTACATTTATATATATTGTACTTCCTCCGTCCCGTTCGAAACTTTCAATTTTTCTATTTTGAATGTCTCATTTAAAGCTTCCTATTTCTATTTTTATCTATACCACTTCTATTAACAATAATAAAGACATTCAAAATTAATGACCTCATAATTATATCTACTTTTCAACTCAACTACCAATATTTTACTCAAATTAGCAATTCTCTTATTTAGTTGACCGTAAAGTCAAATGGGAAGTTTCAGACAGACCAGACCAGAGGAAGTAGATGTTTATATTTTACTTACATTTACACCGACTTGTTTTAGCAATTTATTCCAGCTAGGTACATGTATGTAAGTTTCTCAATTAAAACCTTGTTTTGGTTCACCACCGGAAGAATATTAATGTATATTGATGGAATGATGGCGAATCTGACTTTAATATAATTGAAATAATTAGATGTGGTGGTGTTCATTTTGTACTTTATTGAAATAGTTGGAATAAGAAATTATTAATAAAAGAATCCAATGTGGCAAAAAAATTGAAAGTGTACAACTATGTACAAACAATAAAAGTGAAAACTGTTCTGGAACTTTGGAAGGAAGGAGTAGGGCTGTTAACGAGCCGAGCCGAGCCGATCATTTGGTTAATGGATCAATTGCTCGCTAAAAATTGTGCTTGCTCGTGATCGGCTCGTGATCGACGAGCTGCTCATGATCGTGCTCGTGATCGGCTCGTTAAGAACTCGACATGCTCGTGAGCAGCTCGCGAGCACTCTGCTCGTTTAGCTGCTCGTGAGCAGCTGCTCGTACAAAAATTTAGCGCGAAAATTAGAAAAACATAATTTAAATTTTACCCATTAATTCAGAAAAACATTTAAATTAGTAAATCCAAAATATTTACATATCACCAAATTCCATGTGTTATGTGTACATAATTACATATATACATATAAATATTAAAAAAACTAAATTATTATTGCTCGCGAGCAACGATTATACTATAAGGGTGATCGATTCAAGCTCGATAACCAGACGAGCTTGCTCGCGAACGAGATCGCGTTGACCGATCACGAGCTCGAGCTGAGCGTTGACCGAGCTTTTTTTCGAGCGGCTCGCGAGCGACTCGGTTCGTTAACACCCCTACCCTTGACTTTCTGTTTTTGCTTTTGCCATTTATTCAGCAGAGAGTATAACTGTTTTTGCCATTTATTCAGTAGACAGATTAGTATAATTAATTATTGACGATGTTCCTAGCTAGATTTGTTGCCAGAAACTCATGCATAGCCGGCATTCATTTTTACTTTTGCTTTTCCACGTTGTTATCCATGATGCACTGAAATCATCAATGAATTAAGAATCAGAAAATGAAGCTTTTAGCCGGGGTACACTACGTAATACAGTACACCTAAAACTCCATCTTTTCACATTAAAGCCATACAAAGTACTACTAGAAGGTGATCTCACTGGGCATTCTTATATGCATTAATCTTGAATTTTCTCATCATTGCATTTGCATGAATTCTCAAGAAATATATATAATGAATATTGCTACAATCTCAGTTTTGAAATTTGTCTTTCTGAAATCTTAATGCAAATTTTACTTTTTTTAATGAAGAAAAGCTATAAAAGTACTAGAAGGTGATCACTGCTCCAATCCCCATTCAAATATGTGATTCGATAAAGTTGATTGTGTAACGTGATCTTTGGTTCTCGAACTTAAGATCCAAAGTATTTCATATATAGGACTTTGAGCTAGCTAATTATTTTTACCCGATTGATAATTCAAACAATATATACATCAAAAGAATTTGGTTTTACTTTTACATACATTTAACAAGTTTAAAAAGGTGATTTCATTATATGTAAAACTTATACTATTACAATAGCTTTACATATGATTAACTGACAATATGATATGGAATATAACTTAGAAAAGGCAAATATTTCATAAGGATAGAAACATGAGGAAGAAAATGCCAAAAAGAGGAACAAAAATTAACCCACTAGCTACACATGATTCATAACCTTAAATATTAACCTAATAAACATTAATAATGCCTCATGGATGTTGCAGACAACAAGCTCTTCTTATCTAGACAACATGAACCAAACCTAAAACTCAGTACTCAGTAGTAATGTTTAGCTAGAGATCACCAGTAACACACCGTACCATAATACATAGCTAACAATATAGTTAATTAACACTACTGATTCATAATTAAACTAATGGATTTGTAGCTGCAGCAGAAGATGATCCATAGCCGTTCATCAACCCAGTCCATGATCCAAGTCCACCAACATTATTATACCCAAATGCTGCAGATTGTTGCTGTTGTTGTTGATGTTGTTGTTGTTGTACTTGTTCGTCCTGCCATTGATCCATTGCAAGCTGAATCTTGGCATTTGGCTTCACATCTTGCACCAAACCATGATGATGATCATCAAGTTGATGATAAAAATTAGTAGCTTGATGATGATTATCATATGGCAACATCATCAATTGCCTCTGAGAACTTTCTAGAACGCTGCTATGTCCAGCATTTCCATGATGATACTGATCAAGAGACTGCATCCCAAATGGAGTCAACATCCCATTACTAGTGTTACTATTATTGTTAAGTTGCAACCCCATAAATGAGCCACCAAAGTTGTTGCTTCCCATGAAATCATTGTAACAATTCCCACCTAGAAGAGCCTCATACTTGTTCTCCATCATCAACCCAATTGGCATTGCTTGGTTCTCAACCCAATTGTGATGATGGGATGACAATGCAGGTGGAGACAAGACGTCGTTTTGGTGGTTGTTGATAAGTGAGGATGATGTAGGAGATGACGTCTCCAATTTCGTGCTGTTTTTGGAGTTTGATGATGATGACTGCTTCTTGTTCTTGCGGCATCCTCCTCCAACAGGGATGTTGCGCAGGGTGCCACCTCTAGTCCAGTATCGGCGACAGGTCTTGCAGAAGTACCTGGGCTGAGTGAGACTATAGTTATTGTAGTAGCAAAACTTTGTGTTGGTAGACTCACACCTAGGGCATTTCAAAGGCTGCTCGTGCTGAGGCCTCAGTCTGCGTGGCTCGTGCATCATCATCATGGAGGATGGTGGTCTTGATGAGTTCGTCATCAAGATTGAGCCCTGATCCCCTGAGTTCGTGATTGGAGAAGAGTTTCCAATCATTTCATCCTCCTCGGGAATGGAACCCTGTATCACATTAAAATTACATTACCGTTCATTTTGGACGTATATACAATTGAATATAAAGTATAAACACATAGTTCTCGTCTCTCTCGTAAGAAATTTTAGATAGATACATGAACGATGCATAGATGATGTAAAGAGTACTGAACTTACCTGAAACCAGTTGGATGAGTCCATGCAAACTTGGAGAGAAGTAATGCCCATAGTTGAGATAGCAGTAGTCTCAACACTTAGAAACAAAACTTGGTTAGAATTGGGAAATGAGTTGTGAGGAGTGAGTTGTAAGCTGTGAATAAGAAGGAAGAAAAAGTGTACTAGTGGGGACTCACTGCACTTGGTCTCTTCAGTCTGCTGCAGCTTGCTTACCTGAGGCTTATTAGATTCTACTAATGCGCGGGACACCCCTCTATCTTTAGGGTCCCCACAACTCATTCAAATTTTCACCTTTTAACTCATATTATTACTCATGTTTTGCTTACTACAAGTATTGTTTAGGTCACTAACCTAAGTTTGAATTTGAACTACACTAACACTAGACCAAAGTGTGTGATGGATATTGTTTAGATTTAGCCATTTAGGCTAGTTTTGTGACTAGCTAGATTATGTGTGAGTGTGTTACTAGTTCACAATCAAACTTTAAATAACTTTAAATATTAATCTTCACACTAATCATTGACACTTAATAATTGATATGACAAACACGCAGTAAAACGTCAACAAAACTAAGCATTCTTAAGTGTTTGTACGTATTATCTAGGCCGTATTAAACATAGTGATGTCATGTGCCAAAAGTAAGATTGAACTTTATATAACATAGAAGACATCAATTGCGGAAAAACAGTATGATAAACAGCTTCTTCTCATGTCTTTTTTTTTCTGAATCGGCAAATTATTAGTACAAGCTATCTCAATATACATCTAAATCTCCTACTTGCACGACCTACTTCCTAAATCTGCATTCTACACCATTAACCTCTCACGTGCAACTTATTTTTCTTACCGCTATACTAATATATAACCATGTCTTCTCATGTAGAGTTTTTTTTTAACCTAGCTAATAGAGTGTGAAATATGTGTTGCTAAATCATTACTTTTAGCACCAAAGCACATTTATCTCTAATCTTCACCTAACATATATGATACATATAAATTTATTTCACATCTAGATATCATAACTTTCTCCTTGTAATCGAATTCTAACATATTCTTTCATATTGAATTGTGAATTTAGTAATTGCACATCTTCAAAAATATTAATTAATGGTAGTCTAAAGACATTACTACACCGATGACGATGAAACTTATAAGGATCATATTTTCATACTACTAGGATATAAGATATTAGTTGGAGAAAGATGGGGGTTGGGGGGGGGAAGAAATCGCGGCTTTGTGACGAGGTCTAGGAAATGCGTGACGTGACCGGCTATAGTATAATGTATTGGAATGTCGATATTGGAATTGTGGATGATATTTAAGATTGGAGAATTTTTGGGTCGAAGATAAAGCAAAGCAAACACAATCCAATCCGTAGAGAATTACTCTATACAAGGACCAAAACTCTAAACCGAAAGCACATCCTGTTTCCGTGGGACCCTTATGTCAGGAGCAGACAGATTCTCATGGGCTCCACTCCGACTCCCTTCACAAGCAAAGGATATATTCCATTCGCCACGTGCCTGTCCACCTCAATTATTTCCAAAAACAGTCAACAGCAATCATAACTAATCTTCTCTTCTCAAACATGCTTGTGGTGAGATCAGGCACCTAATTAAGAGATTTTTAACCGTTAGATCGGCATACGAAATGAAGAGTTAGCCCTTATAGGATACATAACACTAATTAAAAACTGAAAGGTAATGATAAACCTTAGCTAACCAGATTTTCATTTTTAAACCATAAACTATTCCAAAATACAATTTATATTAAATTAATAAATATAAATTCACATATAAATTTGCACTTTCCAAAACTCCTACTTGTAACTTCTCTCTTATATCGTTTGATCACTTTATTACTCACTTAAACAACTCACTTAAACGTAATTAAATTAATTCAAGTGTTCCGTCAAGAACATGTATTGTGACATAAGAAAGATTCCTACATGGTGTGTCATGAGTGTACTGAAGTAACTTGAATATGAGAAACAATTGGGAGAGTCCACTATATGTGGTCTTTTAAAAAAGTCCACTTAAAAACATTATCTATTTACGATATAACATCACATATTTTAACATAAACATCAATTATTTACCACAAACATCAACTATTTACAATAAACATCAACTATTTCTCAATAAACATCAACTATTTTGCAATTCATTAACGGTTTACCATGAAATATCGACTATTTACATTAAACATCAACTATTTTGTTATGAAATAATAAACTATTTAAATTACACATTACTTATTTTATCACTAACATCAACTATTTATAAATTATCAAGTATTCAATCATAAACATCAAATATTTTATAATAAACATCACCTATTTTAACATTAACATCAACAATATTGAGTGGACTTTCCCAACAATTAGTACTTGAATATTAATCTTGTTCAATTCATCTGGAAATTTTTCAAACATAACTTTATTTTATTTTTAGTATCGATTTCAATAGATAATATGAACTGCACTGAATGTTAATTTAACTTAACATAACGACGTAATTCGAGTCACCCCTTTGTCGTTTCCAAAAAAAAAAATTAAAGTGAACTAGATCAAGTTTAAATCATAAGTTAGTGATAAGGTCTTAATTAAAATCATTGAGAAGTTGTTCATTTTATGCTCCCAAAACCAATCACACATTTGCTTTCCTCACAAGACTTTGTATGGAATGAGCCTCATATGAACTACACTCAATTTTATCAGGTTACTTGTAGACTATTTAAACATGATTACTTGATCGGGTTTCGACCTCATCCGTTTTCCAGCAATTCTTTTTTCAGGATAAAAAATGATGATGAGCTTTAATGCCTACTCGAATGAAAATTTCATTCCACAAAGAATTTGATTATACAAATGTTTTTATTCTTTATGACTTGGATATTTTAGATTTAAGAAAAACAAAGAGAATTTTGAATTAGTCTGAAATTAACATATATGTCCAGCTGCAGGCAGCAGAGAGCATCTTCAGTTATGTGGCCTATCCTATGTATCAGTGTTTCCCAAACCTTTGTAACAAATTACATGTATTAGCAAATTTGAATAAGGGTAAAGCATTGGATTCGGGGTTATATTATGAGTAATTGATATGAGATGAGAAACCTTTCTTTTGCGATTTCTTTATAATCCGATTGAAGAATGCAGCAGCAAAACCATGAAAAGTGGGTTATTTTTGTTCTTTTTGTTAAAACTCATAAGAAAAGGAAATAGTAATAAATCTTGCTACCTTTCTTCTTGAGCAAGGTTGTTCTTTAATTTGTTACTGGAGGAGACGGAGTAGAAGAACATTACATTACACACTGATCTTTGCTGCACTAACTCCAAGAAATTCACTTTGTCAGTCTCATCTGACCCACAGACCACAGTAAGTAACTACTCAACTGAACGGGGTTGGGTTCATCCATAATCCATGAATTTATCTGCTATGCTAAGCTCTGCTGCCTGTGATCTAATTATAAACGCCAACTAGTGTCGGCCGGACCGCTCAACAATTACTAATTAACTGGAGTTCAGTTAGCGCAAAAGGCCAAAGGTTTACTACTAGGGACTCGATCATTATTTAACTTGATTTATCGACTTTACTTAGTTTGTAATTAAGAGAAAAACTAAGAGAATGAAAAAGAGAATTAATCCAAAAGTCTTAATTGCAAACACAAACTCTATTATGAATTTGTGACACTTAGTTTGGAATTAAGTCATCACTCAACACCACCTAACCAAAATGTCATAGCAAGACGACTAGTGGAGGAAATAGGAGAAGTTATAACTCATTTCGTATTTCTAAAAGTAAATCAAGTAGCAGAACACCTTGCAAAAAAAAAAGAAGGAAGCTCTTGATCTGTTGACTCACATGAAGATTGAAGACTCTAATAGAAGACTCTAATAGTTCTACTTTTTCATTTTATGTGAGATATGTATCCAGTTTGGTTAAGTGATATAATTATTCAGGATGATCGTAAGTTCTTTAATATGTAGGGTGAATTACAGGCAATACCTCTTAAATTTGTGTCCATTACAGATATCATCTGGATTTTGAACAAATACATCCACAGTTCCACACCCACCATGCCATTTTAAGGTTGACTAACTGAAAAATAAATCAAAAATAAAATGTAAAGGATTATGTTGCAATATACTAACTTTAATTTATTACTCGTTTGTCTCAATATTTTTACAACATACAAAATTGACCCCAAATAATTTTTAAACTACACCCAAAATATTTGTTATTTACAAAAGTAACCCAATAAATTTGTAGAATAATCCCTACAATTAATCAAATTCTCCAAACATACCCCAATAATTTTTAAAATTACCAAAAAAAAAAAAAACCGAGGAGGTGAAGCTCCTCCGTCACCATTGACGGAGGAGCTCCTCCATGACTGGAGGAGGGAGGAGCTCGCTCCTCCAATAAATGGAAGAGGAGCTGCTGCTCCTCCACCCCTTCCCTTTTTTTTTTTTTTGTTGATGGTTGGTGGTGGAAGGTGGGTGGTGGAGGATGTTGAGTTGGGGAAGAAGATGAAATGTTGTGCAAATATGAAAAGTTGTGGGGGTGAATTTTTAATTTTGAAATAACTTGTGTAGTATTAATGAAATAAAGAAATAAATATTTATACTGAAAATTAAAAGAAAAGATTTAATAGATGAAAAAGTTGACTTTTGGGTTTATT
>JAYMSL010002516.1:0-14147 GCA_036897195.1 Plantago coronopus | reverse complement strand
ATGAAATAAATTATAACTAATTCCTTAATTAACCTTGTCTCTCTATCTCTCTCTCTATTCATCTATCTATCTGTCTCTCATCTCTCTCTCTCTCATCTCTCTCTCTCTCTCTCTCTCACACTCTCTCTCCCTCGGAACCTCCCTCCCTCCATCACTCTCTCTCGGTCTCTCACTCTCTCTATGTCTCTCTCTGACTCTCTCTCGATCTCTGTAATCATCTATCTATCTGTCTCTCATCTCTCTCTCTCTCATCTCTCTCTCTCTCTCTCACACTCTCTCTCCCTCCCTACCTCCCTTCCTCCATCACTCTCTGTCGGTCTCTCACTCTCTCTTTATGTCTCTCTGTCACTCTCTCTCTATCTCTCTCGGGAATCTCCAGTACTCCATTAATACAACTATGTTGATAATGTAAATGTTACTTGTTGTTTTGTCATTTATATTTTCAACAATTTATTTTGAAATTAAAAGAATGCGAATTGGGCAGCATAAAACAAATTTGAAAAGACACAGTAGATAAGCGTTTTAGGAATAACAGACATAGTAAACTTACTGGTGACTATTGCATTGCCAGCAGCAAACTGAGGGTAAACGCGGTTGACAGAATGGGTTCCGGACAAAACACGGATGTGGAAAAGCCCGGGGGTTCTAAACCTCACCTGCAGTAGATCGCCCTCTTCTAGGTCGTACTTATGTACGAACTGATACCAACCATCTTCCAACCAAATTTGGCCTTTCTCCCAAGAAGTTACCACAGGTTCTCTTACACAGTCATCGACCTGAATTTCAGCATATCTGGGAACCAGGTGGCCATGCCTTCGAGACCACTGCTTAGGTAAATGCTTCAACCAAAAACAAACAAGGTTGCAAATTAAAAAATGCCTCAATTGTTAGGGTAAGGGTAAGTGTAAGGAACTTGACAATAACATTGCATACTATACTTACCGTTGTCTGGCTCTCGACGTCGACGATGAAAAGTAAGAAGCTCGGTATGTAGTGCGCCATTGGAGGAAGAGTGCTTATTCAAGAATACTTGGCTTTCTATGGTAACAAACTGAATAGAGGAGGTGAGGAGAATATATTGAGAGGAAAAGAACTGCTGTGAAGTGACAAGACCGGATGGAAATTTGTGTACAATGCCAAGTTACTGTTTCGGTTTGTCCACAAAATAATTATTGCCCTATCTGCATATATCGACAGTCTAAAGATTCTTTCTTGGAAATCATTGCTTTAGTTGAACATAGAAGATTGTGTTTTTTCTGGAAGGTTGAGATATGGGAATCATTGGTTAGATGACGTGAAAAAAAAAATCTTGGTTGAGATGTTGGGGATGAAACACGTATGTTCTAACCATGTTGCACAATTTTTTTGGAATGCAACTCGAACCCTTACATGGATGTCGTCGTTGTAATTAGCAGGTAATTGCTATTGTTTGCAACCGACGGTATGTATAGTTAGTTTGTCGTGTTTTCGTAACATGACCACAACATTTAAACGGATCGTATACTTAGTTCAGAAACACCATAATTCTCCCCAAATCGGGATTGTAAGGGTTTTAAAAATTCTCCCCGATTCAATCCGGTGAGTATCGAACGCTTCGATATAAATCTTATTGAAAAAAGTCGAATAAGTTATTTAACCATTCAACTATAGTATTTGAAGTTGAAAAAAACTTTAGTTTCCGAACTAGGAAATTTATATATTCAAATCGAAGCCAAGAAATCGAATAATCAATTATGGTGTGCACTTCACAATCTCACAAATACCTTGGGTCAAGTATGTGATACATGGTGACGATACGATCAAATATATGTGACATTTAAAAGTTGCTACATATGATGACCTAAGAATGAGATAATAAATACATGGACACTGGTCTTCACCTTTTATAAACTGCAATAGATTAAAATACATTGGCACACCTCCTGGTTTCGTCATGTAAATGGAAATTAACACATAAGGTTAGTTTCCATTACACAGAAAATACATATTTTATAGAACTTACTAATAAACTGAACTCCTTGTAGATCATGCAAAATCTAGAAGTAATAATTCCTAGGGTAGATCCTAATATTTTGATCTGGTCTTGGCATCGGTGCAACTGGGAATAAGGCCCTAGGAACAACATCATCGCTAATGTATGGCCTTAACCCCACCATCGTTTCAACCTGGACTTGAACATTCCCAGTCCCAACTTCTTCTTCCTCGAAAAATGCAGAGTGGATGTGGAAAATTAATCCATCGAAATCTGGATTGAACACTGGAATCTGAGGTGGGATTTGGTAGATTAATCGTGTTTGTGATGAATTCCAAATAAGGCGCTTATCCTGCATAAACACATTAGCATAATTGACTCCATGTAAGTCCGCATTTTCCCACATTTCGATCATGTCACGATTAGATTGAAGAGGTGTCAATCCATTGTGGAAGGGGCAACCATGCTTACAATACCAAAAAAACCGTGGACGAGATGTGAGCTCATTCAGTTTCATAACATAGTGTAACATCCTAGCCAAAGGGAATGAACTAGGTTCGATATTGTGAATGTATCGAAGGATGCCATCAACGTAAACTGGTGGATGGTTCGGACGAGTGGTTTTAAACCATCTGCCCCCAACCCTTAGTTTGATGAGTCGCAAACCAGTTGGAGGAGCTGACAAAACATATGAAACAATAAATAAACCGAAAAATAAGTATTGTAGATTAAAATTAAATATCTAACACCGTAATCAATAAACACAAAATTACCAAATACACGACGACTTCCATCAGAACTACGAAGCAACAAAGGATGGGGGGATGTAGTAGGGATAACAATACTTGGTCTTCTATGTGGCCGTGGTTCAGTGGGCAGAGAGGATTCATTTGTGGACATGTTGAGTTGGGATTTGTTAATGGGTGAGAAGGTTGATCAAAATGAGATGGTTAATAATGGAGGGGGAGGCAGGAGGGATTTCTAGGAATGTTGTTATCATTTGTCGTAGATAACAACTTCAAGTCTCCAAAATGAATGTATATATAATGAGGGTTGGGTGTCTTAGCTTTTAGGGTTGGTATTGTTAAGTGTGTTTAAAAATTCCATATGTTTAAATTAATGTATTAAACAAAATGGGGCAATTAGAAAAAAACTATAGATTTGATCGACAGATTGCGATTTTAATACCTTAACGTGAAACAAATTTTAACTTATATACTTGATCCGTCAGTTTTCTTTAACATTCGGTAAAGTATGATAGAAATGAGCTGAATTTGTCGTGACAAGGGAGAATTTGGCAAATGGAAATCGGGAATTTTGAACACGAAAAACTTTTTCATTTTTTCCTCTTCGCCATACTTTACTTATAGTGTCAATCCCCCCCCCCCCAACCAGAATTAATTTATGACCGCCCAGAAAAAATAGTAATTCTATTTTACAATCGTAGAAATATGATTACAACTGTAAATAATATAGGACAATGATATATATATATAGTTAGGTAATGAAAGATATAAATAATGAAAAAATTCAATGAGTGCATTGATAGAATCCGGCTGAATACGTGGGTGGTTCCACTGCCTACCTATATATTAGCTGAACTTAATTCATCTTAATTCAGTGAATTTAAACTACTATATCCAATGTCGTGGAAATATACTTCAAATACTTATACCAGCAACAAAGATGTACATGTAGCTACGTTCAGCTAAATGCAGTTATGTTCATCTCCAGTTAATTTGGTAATAAAGTTTTGAAAAATTGTGAATGGGATAAATAAATTTTGTACATTGGTTGATCAAAATTATAAAATACGTAATAACAATAATACTAATTTAATTTGACCTCCTATTATTAACAAAAAAAAAAGAAAAAACAAATTATAAGGTTATGTAATCTTTGAACAGCGTTACAAAAATTTCCTCAACGTAATGACCACTATCAATTGTAATATTAACTTTTACATTTACATAGATGCTTTTATAGACGTTACAATTATGTTTGTATTAAAAAAACACTAATTTGCATTCTAAGTGTTTTTTGTAATTTAATTGACACATAACTTTATCGATCTCAAACTTTAACTTTTTAAAAAAACTTCGTCAATTTTAACCCGCTTTGCTTGAAGGTCTGGTCACTCAATTTACTTTTTTTTATGACTTCTTCGAATTTGTCAAATAAATAAAACTTATTCGATAGGTCGATTTGTAATTCCGTGTGGGGAAAAAATGTAGTCAACCAAAGTCCGGTTTAAACGGACGAACATAAAGTTTTCGGCCAATTTTACCGACTTTTGAGGGGGGGAGATTACATAACTATGTTTTCGTGAAATCATATTATTTAAAATGGTCTTGCAAACAAAATTTAAGAGTACTCAATAAACTAAACGGAAAACAATTCACAGATGGATTAACACATAAAACTATTTCATTGTGTACTTGGGACAAATCATGATGATGTTTTCACCATATATTTATATATCAATTGAAATTATTACAATGATATAGTAAAAGTACACATTCATATAAAATTTAATCCCGTAGTTCGTTTGTACAAAATCAAATTAATAATGGTGTAATCAAATTAATTATTATTAAGTGGTTTGATAACAACGGGAAAATATAAAATGATAAAAAATACACGAGAAGAGTATCTGAAAAAATATATACTCAAATTTAAAATAAGACATTGACCTCGATTCATATATAAAAAAACGTCATTCCGTATGCTATATTATGCTATTATATGTACGAAATGGAAATAAGTGCAAAATTGGTAGGTAATAGTGGTATAATGGAGAGTGTAAGGAGGTTGAATGCAAATCAATGCTGATTGGAATATGAAACGGCAAAAGATTGTACTCCACACTTGTACCGCACCTGCCACCATTGTTGAGCAGTTCTCTTCTTCTTTGAACTTGTTTGCAATCTCCCCTTTTCGCCATACCAAAATACAGCTCGAGATGTCTGAAATTAGCGTGAATTCTCCGTGGGACTGGATCGCACCCATGGACGACTGGCCAAGCATTTACGAGGCTCCCGCCGGATCTGAAGCTCATCGTCAACAAAACCCACACGGTAATTCTCTGTTTCTTTCTTCATATTTTGTTAGACCCCATAATTGAGGCTTGGTTGTAGAAGAGTAATTACCCGTACCTATATGATCAAGCGTCTATTACCCATATCAATCATTAATTTTGACATGCACTAAAAATTGATGTGGTATGTTAGCTGTTTAGTATTCGAAGAAGAACGTGATTTCGTATGTTACCTAAATCTATGCTAAAACAGGACATGCAATTGGTAATACAAATTCTAATCTCACTGCACTTAGTATAACTAATTCTCAGTGAAGATAGATTACTCCATGGATTACTGGATATATTTGTTCTGTTTTGAGGCCATATGAACTGTAGTATAGAGTATATAAACTGGATTAATGGATTAATGGGTAGTTGGATTTACAAGTAATGAGGTGTAGAGAGAGCGGTTCTAGTTTTCACAGTTGATGGCTTGTTCAATTCCTAATAGTAGTTTATTCATTCAGTGACTCAGAATTAGGTTAGTTTGAGTTGATTTTTAAGATGCAGCATTTGGATTATTGGATTGGGATTGGTTTATGTTGCGTTCTCGGTAATCGACATTGAAGGTGTATCAAACTAAGCTTCACGTGATAAACTCAAGTAGTGGAATTTGTACTAATAAACGTTGTGATTTAGTTAACTATATTCAGGGATTGCTGCCTATCACTATGTTAAATGTTGTAGGGAAGCTAAGCTGTTGTTAATATAATCTAATGTTATTACTCTTGTTTGTTTTTGCAGAACCACCGAAACACTTGCGTTCAATCCATGTCACGACAGGAGGTGCATTCTATAATAACGCTTTACATGGTGGACTGAAATATGTAGGTGGTGTAGACGTCTACATCCACTACATCTGTCCTCCCGCCTTCTTCGTTCGCGACTTCTTCCAAGCTCTAATAAAGGCCAAGGCCACTCGCTATCTTCCTGGCAGAGTTTGGTACACCAAATTCAACAAACATTGGCCACAAGGACTGAAACCAATTCAGTGTAACAGAGATATACAGGCCATGTTTAAGGATATGGAAGATCATGGAGAGGTTATGGCAAGGATTTTCACTCAAGATGTGGAATATGTGCGTGACTGGAGGTTTGGTGGAGGTGACCTGAAGTACGTAATCCCTTATGAAGTCCCTACAATCCGGGGCAAAGATGACATCAGAGGCTTGCACATGGATGCTGTGGAACGAGAGATCACGGAGATTGAGGTGTTGGGCCATGGACGTATTGCTGCGGACGAGGCGAGGGGAAGAAGGTGGTATGTTACGACAGAAAGTAAACCGATACCTGCTCAGGATGTATACACTGAAGTTGGAAATTCACGTCCATGTGACAAAACAATAATCAACTTGCTGCATGAAGATGTGATCAGACCAAGGGGAGTGTTGGTGAAGATTGGGAAAGAAACTGCTGTGCCGATAACGAACATCATCGAAGAAGATGATACGACCCTCATAGTTCGTAGAAGATGAAGTTGGCTGCATTGGTAGTAAGAAGAAGGTATGAAGGGTAATTGTTTGATGCTTTTCGGCAGAAAACCGTGGCTACGCTGATAAAATTCGGGCCGTCGAGCCCTATGTTTTGCGACTCTAAGTATTATAATTATGTAATTATGAACTCTTTTATTAGGTAATATCCTAACTGTGATTTTGAGCCAGTGTGTGTAGTAGGCATTGTCAAACAAGAAAATATCCTTTGTGTATCTTAATGGCATTGGTAGTAGTTCAATTTCTGGAAGACCTGATGTTTTGTACAAGGACAAATGAAATTGCGCATTTTGAAGATACGTTTTTTCAGTAATGTTGCATTAATTAAGCCTTACTGAAAAAGAAAAACAAAAGAACACAGCGGTATACACGTAATAAATTGTAAACAATGATAACCATTTTCGTCCGACAATGGAAACTATAGCCCTATTGGAATATTCCCCTTCACGCTTAATACCTACCAAACGTGGTAAGTAGTCAATTTCCCACTAAATTATCCACTACAGGCTCGAAAAGACATTATCGAGAAACAAATTATTGCAATAACCCGTGTTCGACCAACAAGTCCACGTAAAAAAATTATCCGTTTATTCCCTCAATAACTAGATTCGTAGCAAATAAGGGACCCCAGAAACCCGGCCTAAGGGGGATAAATACAAGTGGTTATTTCGCAGGACATCTTCATCATGAAATTGTTTATTCACTTGTTTATAAACCAAACGGAAGAATATTATATCTGATTTACACACTCGGTTTACACAATTTCATAACGGTTTATTACACATATATATGTAAACTATACCTCTTATATGAAAAACCTCAATTCTAATTTATTTCATATCAATATCAAAACTTTTCATGTAAGATGACAAGTAATGCTACAAAATATTCCAGTAACGTCAAAACCCTTTTCCTTACATTTACACAGATGAAAACATATATTGATCACCTCTCTTAATTTCCTCTAGTTTGTATATAGATAATTTCGAAATCATTTCAAATATATAAGGATCACCGTCGCAACTAACATCCAGTAACGTAATTTTGAAATTATTGTTCTTGAATCATACGTGATAAATAGGTTTATTCCAATAAAAGATTGTCGACCTCTATAGATGTTAGTCGAAAACTATATAAGCGAATGATTTTGAAATAAAGTTTGAAGCTTCTTGTAGGTGAATTTTGTATTTTCTTCAATCGAAATTCACAGTCGTAATCTTACCTGAATCAAGAATAGATATTGAGTAAATCATATCTAAAAAAATTATGTATGTCGCTTAGATTACGTAAACTGTTTCATTATCACAAACTGTTGCATAGTAAGATACAAAATATTAACTCTCACCACTAAACCTTACTTTACGTAGCAAATATAATAAAAACAGTGACCGGAAATATATTCGAGTATGTCTTCTCATAAAGTTTGAAAAGTTTACCGAGTTATTTCAAATTATAACTAGCTACACTATGTTTCTAATATAAGTTGTAAACTATCCAAATTGTAAAATTAACCCATTTAAAGAATAGAAAGAATAGAGAAGAACAAAACTTTTCACTTGCTTTTCCTCATCTTCCCGTCTTCACAATGCAGTCCAGATTCAAACATTTCAAAACCACATTTTACCATTGTAACCGATGCATTGAATAGGTCACAGATGCATGTACGCAAGTGAGGTTAAACTCATATTGATTATTTGTATTTAATGTTGTAACAAATTCTAGTAATCATGCACCATAATTCCATATATATATATGTACATTCTGTTAGTACCTTTGTTATATAATTGAAAAGAGCTTGCAAGAATGGAGGGAGGGGACATGAAGGAATTGATCCGACAAAGGCTCAACTTTCATCTCATCAATGGAATAAGGTATTATGTGTAGATTTTAGATCAGTTGTTTTTTCACCTGCTTAATTATACTTCACTAATTGTGTATTTCCAACAGGTACTACAATGAAGAAGGGAATTGGCTGGAGTGGCCAACTCTCCTTCAAAGATTGCAAAACATTCAAGCCAAAGCTGCCGAGATTGCTGCTCGTGACGGTGACACCTTCAAACTTGAAGCGGCTGAAACCTGTGCTATGTTACTTCATAGCCAAAACATCGAATTTTGTCTTGGCTGGAGAGGGTGGGAACTGGAGGGGGAACTCATTCGCATGGACAAGCCGGACTGGTATGGAGACGTAGGAGATGTTCATTGGGCACTGGCTGCTTGTGCCAGAACATTTCTGATTACCCTGATCAGGAGGGCTCAAGGAGAAGAAATTGATTAGCTAGGTTATGAGGAGTCTATTACAAATGTGTAATTTATCAGACACAAATTTTAATAAACATACTTTCCTACTCCAAATAGTTAGTTGCAGATAGTTGAGTACACTTTCGTACTCCAAATACAACACAAAATGTTGGAAGTTAACCAAACTCAAAACACGTCCTATTTTAATTCGAGGCAATCTTAAGTTTGCATACATCAACAACAAATTTGTTCAGAGTTTTTTCTGACGAATGCAACGGATAATTGAAGATCTCTTCCCGTGATCACGATTGATGAAAGCTTCAGTTAGTGTTGGAGTACGTAGGATGTACTGCTCCAGATACAACAATTCATCATCATCCAACTCGGGGAATTCAGAAAGTCCATCAGCAACACGATTGCATTTCTCCTGAAATACCATCTCCGGGGAAACAAACTTGTTAGTTAGATCTTCTAGTATTTTCTTGTTCTCACCCCACATTTTTTCCATGAAGGTCACATAAGGCTTCGCAATTATACCAGCCTTTTCAGATTTCTCTATTTTCTTCTTCTTCGCAGCAGGTTCAGTTGAAGGATAAATGTCGGGACCCAATGGCATGTTACGTGTATCTTCAGGCGGGGAATTTTCTTCTCCCTGTGTTGGCTGTTCAACACTCATGTTAGTAACACTGTCATCCTCCATTTCATCAGCAAAACCATCCATATTTGGGATATACACCCCAGTAGCATCATCCGCAGCCTCCTCAAAACCCATTGCTCCATCTCCGGTTGCCCGATCAAGACCATACCAGTTCAACCACAAATCAAATAGGGGAAACTCCTTACCTTTTAGTGCTCTTGCATTTGGATTCTTCTGCAAAAACAGAAAGTAATACATAAACGAATTTCGTAAGTTATCTCCATGCTTCCCAGCCAATAACTACAAATAATAATTTGACATAAGAAGATCAGTTTCAGGAATTACCAGACAGTGTTCCTCCCACTTCTCATCCTCAAGAACATCAAGCATGTTAGTAGCACCTCTGAAGCTAGCACCACTGAGACTAATAATTGCCTGCACCTCATAGTATTTAGTTTTCCAATTTTTCAACTTCGACTGGATGTTCAACACTGTAACTCCACAATCTGGTAACTCTTTTAAAACAGCCTGCTGCAATAGGGAATAAATTTGAGACATCTTCGTAGTTCCGTCACGCCCCCCGGCATTAACATAAGCTTCCATTGCTGAAACTAATGCTGCCTCTTGAGTCCTATTCCAATAAAACTTAGGAGCTGCAACTTTTGTTGCTTGACTTGAAGAAGGTGTAAGCGTGTTGTTCATGCTATGAGGCGGTCCCATGAAAGAGTGGTTCACAGAAGCAGTTCTGGATTGAGGGTTCGGGTACAACTGAGGCCTCATGGTGGGAACGAAATTTTGCCGTAAGTTAGCTTGACTCATGATTGGCCTGGATTTAGACCTCTTTTGTTGGTCAGTCATCTGTCAAAACAACAATGCTGTCAAACACAATAACTTACAATAAAACAATATGTAAAGGAGAGTACAATCAAAATGAAATCAGAGATTTATTATATTAGTATGTCCAAACGAAGCGAGAAAACACAAAATCATACGGGGGCAGTGAATACACAAAAACATCTGTTATATATATAGCCCTTCGCAAATGTCAATCAGTCAACTACAAAATAACATCATCTGCGACGAAATGATAACTATAATCACTGAACAAAAGTCGGCATCCAAACTACAAAACTTGTTATCACGAAACAGCATGCGTGTAACATAAACAAAGTTGAGTTATTCAATAAGTCATGTGCTTGCCAAACAAGATAATTAACTTCACCCCTGCACCCGTCGAAATTTTCCAAACTACCAACTTTCAAAAGGTTTTCCTTCTCAATTAACCCCCCCCCCTTGCTGCTAGCCAAGCGTTGAACAACTCATGGGCCAAATTATCTCGGAACAAGTCCCACTCATCACTGCTTCGCAGAATCTGAATGGTGTTAGCCGGGTCTGGCTGGTAAATTGGATCATGATCTTCATCCTCATCATCATCTGGTAACTCCACACCTTCCAAGGGATCACGGTTCATATTTTGTCTGATGTAGTTCTGTAGGAGGCAACAAGCCAGAATTATCTTGTTTTGAACAACAACATCAAACTTCCCTTTGTCATCTAGTATGCACCATCTCAATTTCAATACACCGATAGCCCTTTCAATCACATTCCTACACTTAGAATGCACCATGTTGAAAAACTCTCTATGATTTTGAGGTAAGTCACGACCTTCCCCCCAAGCTTTCAAATGATACCGGGTGTTCGTATAGGGAGTCATGAATCCCCTACCATGCAGATAACCGCTATCCACTAGGTAATAATGACCTGTTGTAACAATACATATGAAGGAGGATGTTATATATAACTCAGGTTACCTCTAAATTAAAGTAAGGTGTGTACAAAAACATGCGACATGTAAAACAAGTTAAAAAAACAGTGACAATTTGTTGGTAATGAGGTACCAGACCTGGTGGGACGCGTAATCCATTTCTGCGTGCCAATGCATTGTGCAGAACTCGACCATCGGTACAAGATCCTTCCCAACCGGTCAACACGTAAGTGAAATTCATATTGATGTCACAAGCCACTAGCACATTAACCGTAATGATACCCTTTCTTCCACGGTAAGCTGGTTTCTTATCATCGGGGACTTTAACTCGGAAGTGTGTACCATCAAGTGCACCAAGAGACCCCTGAAATCAACAAAACACTGCCACATTGGTACAAGTACATTTGATTAACAAATTAATGAACAAACATGAAAATAAACTAAACTTAAACCAACCTGGAAACACTGCCACTTCTCCGGGGCGTTTCCTGGATTTGTCGGTGCTGGTTTAACTATAAATTCCTTATGCAGACTAAGCACAGCACTCAAAACTTCATGAAAATACTTGCTTATAGTTTCTCCAGACCGGCTGAACTCAAAATTAACTACACGGTTCCTCTGATTATGGGCCAAAATGGAAAGAAACATCCCAACTTGTTCTTTCACACATACATACCTACCGTCACGTAACCCTCCTCTAGTTTGTAGTAGTCGACATAGTTTAAAAAAACAGCAACGGTCCATTCGCAGTTTCGCAATACAAGCCACATCATCCTCAACAAACAATCGGAAATTCCGATCCAATTGAATATACAAACGATACGACATGTTATATTTTTTCTTCTCCTCACTCTCTATTAAATGGGTTCGAAAACATTTTGAATTAACTTCAGACGCAAGCATACACACGGCCATGAAGAAATTCATCGACAGTCGACTATAATGTAGCAAGAACACAAGTAACTGTTGCCTTCGTAAATCCATCAACACACTACCATTTAAACGACAAAAGAAGCCAACATCAATACAATCCAAATAAAGATTTTACAAACACCATAACTACATAGTATGTTAGCAGAATACTTAAACTGGAATCAACCTAACAACTTTCACTCCATTCAATTTACGAGCACAACAACAAATAAAACCAAAACTCCATTACACAAAACGATGCGCAAGAAACCAATAATACCTTAAATCAAATTCCGAAGTTTCTTGCACAGCGCTGGAAATGTATCTTCCCCAAAGTTCGATTAACCAGAAACTCGGAACCTGCAATGAAAACAACGAAAATACAAATCAGCCGACTCCATACTACTTAATGGCGACACAACTTCAAAATCCACCATTATAATTAAAAAAGGCGACATACCTGAATCTCAGTGGGAGCTTACCGTTCGAACCCTAGCCAGAAGAAAGAATATCCAGCCGCAAAACAAGATCTGGGAAATTAACTCCACTTCTTCATTTCGAATTTCACGGAAAAGGGGGGAAAACTTAGTTTCCCGCTAACGAGGGCAACAATGGCTTTAACTAAATCAATGGAGGGGAAATAACGAAATCAAAAATGACATGGATATGATAGAAGATGGTTTTGCCGAGTTTAGCCGGAACAAAATGGAGGCCATCGTTCAGCCAGCTTTGGCGGCCACGTCAACTCGGCTGACCAATGGGAGAGCTGCCCGAAAAGTATGGACCGGGCAATTGCTTGTTATGGCAGCCCATATGGACTGGACCAAACACAATACTTGAGAAGCCCAACAGTAGTATGGACAGCCATACTACCTTACCAAACAGCTTCTTAATCATGTTACTTTTAGATTGATATATTTGTCACCAGGTCAATAAATACACATGTTACTTTTTAAATTATTTACTTCAAATTTGTACCATATTCTTGTATATTACATGTAGTGGCGATTTCTTTAGGGGGCGCATTTTCTTGAAGGATTTCTTTAACCTATAACAGATGACTCATAAAATATACATATATAAAATTGTATACTTGTATTTTTATTATTTTACAAGTTAATATTAGTAATTATATGAAATTATAGTGTATTTATTTATACCGGCATAAAACGGCGTATGCCGGTTCTACCACCGGTTCTACCAATTTCTGGGGAGACCGGCGTAATACCGAAATCCGGCATTTAAAACATAGGTTTTAACCCGTCAAAGAGCGGGTCGCCGGTTAAACCGGTCGAACCGGCGGTTGAACCGCCGGTTTTAAAACATAGGTTCAAAGTTCGCCACGTCACTGAGTGCATGTGTTGTGGTCTTTTTTTCTTCTTTTTCTGTTAAATGGCTATGTAAAATTTTGGATTAAGGTCGTGATAACCGTCAAACCTTGGACTGCGTAAATCAACCACGCCAAGTTTTTGAAACATTTATGCATTCTCTCCATTGGAAAGGCTTGTGTAAGAAAGTAACAAATTTACAATTACACCTCCAACTATGATTCTTTCATCTGCACTCTTCGTGCTCTCCTCTATTTCGCCAAAACCCTAGAACTTCACATGAGTGTTCCTTAACACTGTTGTTAATCTGATCGCTGCATACACCTTCTTGTCGAAATTATGCAGAAGATCAACTAGCTAGGCCGGTTTATTTTTGAGTTCAACTGTTATGACTTATGATTTATATTCAAGTTTATAATCAGAGTTTTAATGATCAGGTGCTCTGTTTGACTGTTACATGAAGGGGGAGAGGGGTATTCAAAATTCAGGTATACGCGTATGAATCGTATCCAGGTCAACACAAAATGGTAACCAAACCGGAACTGACCACCTGTTTATAGCAAGGAACTCATGAAGAATCGGGACCATATCTAAAATACAAATAGTTTAAAAAGACCACTTATATTGGTCTTTTAAGAAAAGACCACTTAAAGTGGTCAAAAAATTGACCCGCGATTTTTTTTTTGTATTTATTGTCTATTTTTAAGGTCAAGCTGGTCAGTACAT
>JAYMSL010002515.1:0-14150 GCA_036897195.1 Plantago coronopus | reverse complement strand
GGTTGTTTTGGCATGTGGGTTTGATTGATTGGATTCAGGTTTGTGAGGAGAGTGAAGCTGCGAAAAGGAAAAAGGATTGATGGCGAATAGGGTGGATCACGAGTATGATTACCTCTTCAAGATCGTGTTGATCGGCGATTCTGGAGTTGGAAAATCTAATATTCTCTCACGTTTCACCAGAAATGAGTTCTGTTTGGAGTCCAAATCCACCATCGGTGTTGAGTTCGCCACAAGAACTCTTCAGGTGCCAATCCCTTCTCCTTTTTTTTTCTATGATGTGAATTTGTGATTTTCCGAGCATTTGATATATTTCATGTTTCGGTCAGTAGCAAATGAATTAGTTGTGGATTCAATAATTTGGCATGTTGTGGCTGTTGAAAGATTGGTGATCACATTGTTAGCTCATTTGTGTATGTTGTATTCGGTGTCGTAAAGTTTGTAAGAGTTGAATGCTGATTATGTAGATAAGTCTTTGTTGTGCATTGAAGATCATATTGTAGCTATCTGAATATGTGACGATTTGCTGACTGAAATTCGAATTATGCGTGTAATATGTGAGTTTAATGCATATCTTTTATATTGTACCTTTTTGGAGGAATGAGATGATCTCAGACCCTGTCCTATAATTATGATGTAGAATATGAGTAGGCGAGTTGGCTTGTATTGGTCCATATTTATTTCTTTTGCTTGCGCGTTGATTTTGTTGTAGATTTCCATAGTGTAAGTTGCAAATTTTGCCCCTTTACTAAACCTGATTAGTTATGCAATCATCAGGAGTCCGGTCTGTTTATGAGTTTCATCAAGATAAGATGGAACTTCTCTTTGACTCCATTTGTGTGTCTTTTAGTCTTGTTCATTCATAAAACTATATGATCGTTTGTATTGTGATTCTGTGTTGCATTTGTTTGGGACTGTATAGATGGAAATGGAAGAGTAAGTCAGTTAGTATGAAATCACGCATTTGTTGAGAGCGGGAGTTTAAATGGGCAGAGAGATTTTTATAGTATGTACCTAATCTGTCTTATTTGATTGAACAGACCAAAATGATAGCCTAACAGTATGTTAGTGTATTATGTTGATTTTAATAGTTTGATGATGATGAACGGCTTCGACTTTATTTTTTTAAAATTGGTGTTGATGATTCTCTTCCATATCATTCAGATAGAAGGAAAGACGGTCAAAGCCCAAATTTGGGACACTGCAGGCCAAGAAAGGTACCGTGCTATTACAAGTGCCTACTACCGAGGAGCCGTTGGTGCCCTCCTTGTGTATGACATAACTAAGCACCAGACGTTTGACAATATCCAAAGATGGCTTCGTGAATTGAGGGACCATGCTGATTCCAACATTGTTATCTTAATGGCTGGAAACAAATCTGATCTTAACCACCTCAGATCAGTTGCGGAGCAGGATGGTCAATCTTTGGCTGAAAAGGAAGGACTCTCATTCCTTGAGACATCAGCACTAGAGGCACTCAACATTGAAAAGGCATTTCAGACAGTTTTGACGGAAATTTACCATATTGTTAGCAAGAAGGCATTGGCGGCCCAGGAAGCTGCAGCAGCTACTGTCCCTGGTCAGGGTACGACAATCAACGTAGGGGAGTCGTCTGCCAATGTGAAGGCAGGCTGCTGTTCTTCTTGAGGTGACAGCTTTTACAGGTATTATCGGAGATGTCTTAGTAGTCCAAGTGCCAAACAGTCCTGCTTCTGTTTTTGTTGTATATACACATATTTCAAACTCAAAAGAATTTTGTAGACTACCTTGTACTCTGGTTTGAAATCGAAATCTTGTTTGTGAAATTAAAATCTTCATTACTCTTCAAGATGTATCCTGATTCCTTTGTTAGAATGACAAAAGTACTCTTTGACTTCATTTATTGATTTATTTTCTTTTATAATTCCTTCCTGGTACTTGCTGGCTGTTGCTCAGCAAAATTTTCTGCAAATTTGGCTAATTATAGCTATTATGATCAGATGATATCTCGAATTGCAGAATATATCTTCTTTTAGTTGTAGAAACGACTTTCAGATGTTTAGCAATGTCATATCTAGAAATCGATGTTATTGAATAACCATGGTCCATAGAGTACTTAGCTACCTGATGTTATCTATCAGCAAAAGACATGTTGCCTACTTGAATAGTTCAATCATATCATCACATTAGCCTAAATCAAATGGCGAACTTAGGCCCTCGCATCTAACTCCATGATGGTACTAAGGTTCATCGGCCACATATACTTATCAGAACCAGTTGATATGGTTCGGATGATAACCTTGTTTGCCTTTTCTGTGGGGTGAAACGCATCCCAGAACGCGTACAAGTCTCTGTCAGGGCATAGATTGGAAGCTGCAGAGCAAATTCCCACGCCATTATAAAGCCCTTGTCCACAGCATGCCACCTTAGATGTGATGAAACCTGTTCAATGTTCAAGTGCCCAACAATAGTAAATCAGCTGGATCAATGGTCAAGTATGAGGATTAAGTTCATAAATGGAGGTGAACACTGACCAAATGCTTTGGGATTGTGGATGAAATCATTCTGCATTCCCTTTGCGTTGACGGCTATAAATGCGTCTGAGCCTATTTCTTGATTCAGCTGGGCTATCATCTCAATTAGCATATGGTTGAATATATCAGACGCCTGTTGAGGTTCTGCCGCGCATTCCCCGTTCCTGCCTCTTTGTGCCAGCTCAGCAGGGACGCAGCCTAGAGGTCCTGTTCCAGTCACTAGGACCCTTCTGGCTCCCAAACTATATAATCTCTGCAAGAAAGTAAGTATGTCACTAGATCTGCAGTTTCTGAAAAACACAATCTGCTGAAAATGTTTACAGATGTAGTATTAGTTACCTGTAGAATCGGCTTGAATTCGGCGATGAGAAACTCGCAGTAATCACGGAGATTATGGTATTGGACTCTTCGGAGAGTTACTGGAGTTAAGTAATAGTTGTTGACAAAATCGTTACCACCGAGGGAGACGAGCACCAGACCCCTGTTGACAAGCTCTTGGGTCTTTTCTTCTCCGATTAGTGCACTAACACGACGCTGGTACTCTTGGAAGAAAAACAGTTGCTTGTGCATTCTTATTACGTTTACCTGAAATCAGGTGAAGTCAATTGACAACTTGCTAACCAGTTAATGATGTTCTGTGTTTTGTTCTGTTTCGTGCATTTATGTCGAATGTGCCCTAACTACGCTCATTTTGACTTAGAGAACCTACTGGACGTGTGTGCAGACGTGCAGTGTACACACGATACTCGTGTAGACAGAGCATGCACTGTAAGCTTGTGCTACCATCAAAGCTATAGATAGGACTTACAAACTGATAGCCAGTATCGTTGAGAATCCCGATGCCAGCAGAGGCGAAGTTTGCTCCCACGAGCAGCTTATTCCCTTTCAACTCCGGATCCAGATATGCCAGTGTTGATTCTGCTCCAATTTCTTGACCTGTGTTCATCAAAAACACATAACACTTTTATCAGTAACCAATGACTGAACCTGATATAAAGAACTAGTCAAGATGGACTATGTGATAACTGATGAGTCTACTTACTGACGAGATCAGCAATGTTGTAGCCATTGGAGAATCTCCCGGTTGGACGGTGGTTTGGATAGTCGATGCCGTAGGGCGGAGAGTCAGCCCTGGCAGTGGTGGCCAAGAAGTTGTTGTTGCCATTGTCCACCAGTGAGTCGCCGAACACGAAAAATGCTCTGGCGGACTCGCTTGGTCGAACCAGAGTTGTTGCTAGAGCTAGAGAGAGTAGTAAGATGGTGGTAAAAGGAGACATGTTTGTGGTTTGAGAGATGAGTGAATGGTGAAGAACACAAGGTGAGAAGGGTGGTTTTATAGGTGTTTGGGTTTAAGGGGGTTTAAGTGTTTGTTGAAATGCTATTAATATGTTGTGTTTTTTAGCTGCATGGGGAGAAGAAAACCTAACCTACAACAGTTGTTGACAACTCTTTGAAACAAAAAGCAGAATAAATGCTCTTCACCTTAACTCGAGTCTCAGTGAATTCGAATTCTGACTTCTGAGTTGAGTGTGATAGAAACGTATACAATCTAATGGGATGGACGGAAATGAAATACGTATACAATTCAATGGTACGAGGATGCATATTTCTCGATGTGTTCTTATGTTCTGGATTCCAGTGGCAGTGACGCAGTTTATCAACTGCATTGTGCCATCAACCGTGTGGAGTGTCTTAAATACAAATAGAATGTGTAGCCAATTATAACAAAGGGAAAATTGTGTGTTATGTCAATGAGGAATGGGCGAGTGAAATGATTTTCATCGTTTAGTTCGAAGTCAAATTTTCACTAGTAGGAAGGTGGTTAACATCATTAAATGCATGCCTTCATGACATTCGTGTACGTTGTGACTTGTGACTTGTGAGTTGTGATTTGTGAGTCGTGAATTCGATTCAATCTTAGATCCGGTTGATAAAGCATAAGGATATTTTTTGAAATGGGGATTTTGAATTTTCGATAATTGGGCTCTAGGTTTCCGACCATGAAACTATTTAGTCCGTGAGCGCATTTTAGGGTAAATAGCAAGCCGGTACATACTTGGAGAGGTAATTTCAAAAAAAAACAAAACAGTAACTCGCATAAAAGTTTACCAAAAATTTGTACATTTTAGTCAGAAATATGTACATTTGGTTTGTGGTTATGTTATACTTTGAGCAAAATGTACAGAAAAATTTTTACATTTCAGCACATAAATGTACATTTGTACTGTTTTGCCTTTTTTTGAAATTTTGAGAAGTGGCTAGGTAGTTTTTTGAAATAAGGGCGGTTGACCAGCCCTTGGTTGATATTTACCCTTTTAAGTAGGATGCACTTATGAATATTGGGCTACCTAGGCCCGTTGTAGTGGGCTTTTGCAATCTTTTTATCCAATGTTAAATCCATAACAGGAACCCAAACATAATGGAGAACTGGGCTTGGTCTAACAGCTGGGGAAAATCCGCTCCAGATAACATTTGGAGAAATTATTAAATGTTGTTAACAATGGATGAATTCATATGTATTCATTTAGATTTAGCTCCTTAATTCGCGACTAAAGAGGTAGAACTCAATTTTCATAAAATTTGACATGTTCATAGGTGATAAGGAGGAGATTAGCAGAAACTTTATGCACTCATACCGTTAGAATCAACAAAAATATTGTCATAACGAACGTACTCCAAAATAGAGTATTTCAAATTCACAATGAACTTTCATTATTATCACGAGTTTGTTCTTTCGCACAGTATTCTCGTACTATCTTGAATAACGAAATCGTAAATGACATAAAAACACGGAATCCTCATCATTCATCAACCTAATCATGAGTGATAATCATGATAACATAATTGGTGAAACAAAGCATGAAGTAGAATCGTCAATCATTCCATGAGCATAACCAATTTCCATACAAGTTGTACAAATCTGTGGGTCAAGTCAACAATCAATGCATACACGGTATATGAGGTGGATTCACAACCAAACTACATACTGTAGTCTGTATGTACTACTCAATTTGGTCCAAAAACACACAAAAAGAAGATATATGCATTCCAATAATTTGCCGGTAGAAAAATATCCCATGTGAGTATGTGACACATTGTCATTATCACATAGCTGTTTGGCATATTCGTCACTAACAAATAAAAAATAGAGTACAAGTTTTCAAACTCCGTTATATTTTAAAGTTATCGGAATTTTTTAACTCAAAAATAATGACCGAATTTTTGAGTATGTAAAACTAGAGTACATGTATAATATATTAATTTTAACTCAATGTCAAACACAAATTTTACTATTGTACGCGGTTATAAAGCTACACTAACACTCAATTGTATGTTTGTATAATTGGAAAAATTGGGGTCTAAGTAATAATTTAACGTATAATTGCATGGCTCCTGGTCAAAAAGTAAGCCTGCTTTTACTGCTCTATTCAAACGAATATTTCTCTTCTCAGCAAGACTTTTTTGGTTGTTTCTTTATGTTCACGGGGTTATTCTTTTATCTTGGTTGCGTGTGGATCATGATTTCTGCCAATGATTTCAAGTGAAATTTTGAATTGAAACCCCAAAATTCTGAAAACTCCAGAGAAACACAGGTAAAACTGGGCCTATCACAAGGTTAAAATCTTGAAAACGCCACTGGATTTGCTGGACAAATTTAACATTTTACCACTACTTCACAGTAAAGAACTGATTTCTGAGACGATTTTACAGCAAAGACGATGCCAGACAAGTAAATCTTACAGAAAGATTTGAACCATATTATTACTCATGTTAAACGAACAAGAATATAAACAACATTCATTGTTAATGTACAGATAAGGTCCAGACATGTATATTCATCATGCATATATTTATATTTTTATATCTTATACTTATATATGCAACAAACAATCTGCATCCCTGAATAATTAGAGATCATGATGGGTGATGCTGATGATGGGACCATTGTCGTCTGGATCATACAAAAATAATAGAGGAGGACTTACAATCTGAAGACTTATTCCACAAGGAGAGAAGCCTTGTCACGTTCTACCTGTCAATATCGCCACCGTTTCTTCGACCAGCTCTTCCAGCAGGTCATCTTCGATTTCTCTCCCTAGAGTATCCACCTCCGTTCTTAATTTATTGTTCCATCCACTACCCACCACTTCTTTTTTTACAACCCTCTCCACCACCAGGCTGCTGTCGTCACCATCATCCGGGACACATCGGTCCCCCCAAAACCATACTGTCAACCGGCTCCACACTTCGTCCAACAATGTAGACTCCTTGTCCTGTATGTTGATATTTGGCCTTTGGCCTGATCCTGAACCGTATCCTGATATCTCTAGTAATGCTACGTTTACACAATCAAAGATTAGTTTTCGGATTGATCTCTTTTGCCTTCGCTTAGCCTCATGTACTGTCTCCTTGTCTTTTAAATCGATGTACGTATCCCTTAGTGATGGATCCAGGGGCCTGTCGGGAGAGTGCCATCGGTTCAAGTATGATGAGTTGGATTGAACTGCGTCTCCTAAACCAGCCACAGATAATAATGTCTTGACAAAGAAGTACAATTCCCGTTCTTCCTCCTCTGTTCCTTGGGCGGCCATAGATTCCTTCACAGGATATGAGGAGGCTGTGTCGACACATGACTCGTCCCATGAAAGGGTTCGAGCAATAGATCCTATCGGTGGTGATTTGTCAATCAAGTTCGATCTAAGAGAATTAACCGGCAACTCAACTCCTGGATTAGTGATACCAAACATATATATTAACAAGGGAATTAGAAAATGGACATTAGGCAAGTAAATAAATTACACGCAAGTTTTCAGTTGGATGTTGTACCTTGCCGGTCGGGTCTCACATGTGACAAGAACTTTGATGTTTCAAGGTCCTCCTCAAAGGGCAGATCTAAGACGGAAATAGGACTAGGCTGATCCTGGTTCTCTCCTGCAGTGGTAGTTTTTGGCATACACAGTCCATTCTGCACACGAGAAGGGCAGTGTGGATAGTTAATCTCCAGTTCTCAATTTTCTAACATATACGACCTACTTTCTCAAACTTCAATGCAAACGAGATTACCAGTTTTATAGTGTATGGGCTCGAATAATATTTCAATAGAAAAACTATATGATCAGCAAATTGTAGAAGCAAAGTGAGGTGAATCTTTCATTAAAGAAAAGTTAACACTTGATGTAAATAAAGCTTTTTATACTTCATAGTCCATACTCCATATTTCATTTCATTACATTAATGTGTTGCTTGTTATAATGTGATCCACCCAAGAAATAGCTAATTAGTCAATCCTCAGGTAAAAATGATATTGGATAAGCCACGATTAACAACAAAGAATGTAAATTTACCTCATGAGTTGACCTATTGTGCTTCTCAGTAAGATTCCAAAAGGAAGCATTGCTTGACGGCTCCATCACACCAAGTGATAGATGGTTGGACCCTTTGCCACTTACACTTTCAGGTCCATTACACCCCAATTCATGAGAAGAGGAGTCCATTTGATGTTTGGTTTCAGATGCGATGGACTTATCTTTAACTTTCTTATTCCTTGAGAAAAACAAACTTGAGACCTTCCCTTTAAATGATGATTTAGAACTCTTGACCTTCCTTTCCCCCTTAGGAACTTCCGTTTTGCCATCATCTGATGCGGGAATTTCAACGTTAAGCCTGCTTCCAAACTCGACAGACGATACAGGTACAGATTTTGACCTCGTGAGATTCCTAGGTGATTTATCCGAAATTTCACTTGCCATCTGTTCATGAACTATGGTAGAACTGACATCCTTGGATTCATCACTAGAAACACCGTCTTCAACAGGCACTGCTGGCTTCTTAGCCTCAGAGAGGGCAAGCATTTCACCTAACGTGCTGGAGCTTCTACGAACATGTCTTTGCTCCGTGTAATTTCCATTAGATGCCATCATGGCCCATCTTTCAGATAGACGTTTCTTTGCCTCTCTGCATACTGATGACTCAGGAGAAAAAGATGCTCTACTGAATGAGGATGATGAGTACGGACTACCCACCCTATTAACATAATCCCAAGAGTGCCTAGATACAGGTGAAATGACTTCAGAATCACTAAGATTACCAGCTTCATAATCCATCTCCGATTTATTGAATGAACTTTCATCACCTATGTAGCCATTGGAAAAGACAGAAGATATCAAGGTCTCATCCCTGCGGTGCCTCCCAAGCTTTTCACGCATTTGCTGTGTGATTGCTTTCGCAACTTCTCTCGATTCTTGATTCTCATCATCTTCCACATCCCCAGCCAAGTCTTCACCATGCAATATCTTTGGTGATTCTGATTGTGGTGAGCCCAAATTCTTAAGGTCATGTAGCTTCCCTGGGCTTGGTTTCAGTACCACTATTCGAGTAGGTTGGCTGGGGTTTTCACGGTTGGAACCCCCCAAATGGATTTGTTCTGACCCATTCAGATGAACCAAAGCACCAGTAGTCATTTGCTTCCCATCTTTATTACCATCTCCAGAATGTTGTAGACTATTGTCTACGATCTTTGAAGGCTTAAGCACTGTGATTCGCTTGGTCTCCAGTGGAGGCGGGAGCGCCTGCAAACTGTTAATTTGCTCGGAGAACATATCGTTAGGTTCCTGTAAACACCTGATGAATAAGTCTTTATTTGAATTTAAAACTTCTAATGCATCCTGAAATTGCTTAGATTGCCGAAGTTTTACATCCATCGACAGGCGTTTTGCTTCATCAAATTTCTGACGAACAAGAGCCATCCTTTTCTTGTTAGTAGTTTCATCCCGTCTTGTCTTATGTGGTGATTTCGGAGATCGCTGCCATATTTCATGGACATCTTTGTACTCATTCGGCTGCTCACCATAGTGAAAGCAACCATGTTGTTGTTCCCAGTAGTTCAGCGGTATATCAGATTGACTGCGAGGATGACCTCTTGAATGGCTTTTTATCTTAGCTGAGTCAGGGTCCGCAGGTGGGAGGGCATCAAGACCCATTAATTTGGCAACTAAATTAGGTGGACTACGTCTGGAGTCCACATCTTTGGACATTTCTTGGGCAATGAGCATCTTCATGGGCGTCCCGTTTGATTTTCTATTACCACCAGTATTCTTGAACTCTGGTACAACCTGCATAGCTCACACAAACTGATAATCAGAGTTGATGCCTCCCTGCAATTCAGAAACAAGGGCAAGTTTTGATGAATTGGCACTTTTTGTGTACAGGTTAGAGGGGTTTTACCATTTTCTCTTCAACTTGGTCACCAGACGGGCTCATCCTCGATACATCTGATCTGCTCCTTGCAAGAGGAGAACCTGCAAATGAGTTAGTACAATGTCAGCACGCAAGTAAACATTAACTACACATAAATTCTAAAGACCCACAAGTGAAACAAGAATAGCCAATTGAGTAAGAAGAGCATGGGTAAACACTTTGGAAAACAGATTTCACATGAATAAATCAAGGACCATGCTTGTGCTTTAGCGTCACAAGTCTTTTGCAGGAAAACTATCTTGATATTACAGGAAAACACTGCTGTCTGAGAGATAGAAACAGAAAGGACTACACTTGCATAGTTCAAATTCCATGACCACTAGTGACACAAAAGAGGACCATTAGCAATCAAATCATTCGGCTGCACACAAAATCCAATTCTCTGAATAAAATTAAAAACAACAACAATAGCAAATAGCAGTACCATGTGCACCATCACGGTGAGGTTTATCAGTGAGGAGCCTATTTGCATTCACCCCTAAATTCAACTCGAAAAGGTTCACCATTCTTCCCAGGCAACCTGGGTATGCTTTCTCAATACGTTGATTTTTGTCATTGTGATGCACCCCATTCATCTTATTACCTGGTAGTTTGATAGAAATCACTAAAAACATCAGCACCTATCACACCCCAATACTCATCCTCCAGCCAATAAAATAAGGGAATCAAACGCAAAATAAAAAACATAAACTAAAGAATACAAGCAAGTAAGCTTCATATCAAAGACAGAGCTACAGACAGTGAAGCAGAACAGAAAGGAAGAAGATCGAGAAACCAATATATTCTATAGTAATAACTGGGAGGATTAAAGGCCTAAAGTAATGTGGAAAAAGGAAGTGAAGCAGGAATATTAACAAAGGCAACTCTCACAGACAACACTTAGTTTATAGTAGAGTTTTAAAGCACATTTCAATGAACTTTAACATCAAAAAGCACCAAATCCTGGGGGAAAAACACAAAAAATCTTCAGAAACATATAACCAAAATCAACACCACACAAAAACAGCTAAATCTTTCTAAAACAGATCGGAAACTATATAATCTTCAAATTTTACTCACTTCCAGAACACATAATCGAATCTAATAGACCAATTACATCACACTTCCAACAAAATGAGCATTTCCATAGCAAATTGACAGCCTAAATTTGAACCGCTAGTAAACGACACAGCAAAATACAAAACATTCAAACTTTATACAGAAATCATTACACGAAAAGAAGAGCTGAAATAACAGAAAGAACAAAATGAAAAGGAAGAAAAACTGCAAGCATAAAAAAGCTGCCATAACAGAAGAAGAGGAGGAAAAAACCAAAAGAAAGGTATCAGATTCCATCTCTCTCTCACCTTACCTCCCAAAAAGCGAGATCGGACAGAAAACAGACAAAATCCACCGCAGAGACCTCGGAACGCTTCACCGCATTACACAGTGACCTCTCATCGCCAATTTCCCACAATGTGAACACCGTATAAGCTCCCGACAGCAATTTATCTCACTAGAACTCTCGAAATCACGATTTGCAGTCAGAAACAGTAACGTACAGCTCGGATTTGAGTAAATTGGATGGAATCTAGCTTTCCGGTCAGAATGTCGCCGGGGAATCGCCGGGAAACAAGGTAGTGAAGTGGAGTTGTTGGTTCTCTCTTTCTCTCCCACCGACTGTGTGTCGGACTCGACTCGCGTTTTTGTTTATTGTGATTTATTTATCGGTTTCAATTACGTGTATGGTAATGAAAACTTGTTTAATAAAAAAAATAAAGGAAAAAGGGAAATTTCGGAAACGGAAACATTTATTAAGATAATCGTTATTATTATTAATAAAACAAATTTGGATAATCTGGCTTCGGTTTTTTATTATTAACTTAGTCCTTCAGGTTTGGAGTTATTTCATTTTGGTCTTGTATAATAAGTTAAATTGTGTTTTGGAATGTAACTTGGGTTGGGAGAGTATAGTGTCATTTTCTGTGAGATTAATTGAGGCAGACAAGTTCTATTTATGGTTCTAGCAATTTGATAGTTTAGATACTTGCATTTTCATATCTTCATATGTTTCCAATTCGTAAAAAAGTGTAAGTATTTCGTATTAAAGTGATTAGAGAGATAATCTCGATAATTGCATGGGTTTCGTGGTATTTCTCGAATTCTTTTTAAGTGTGCATGTGAAATATGATTTATTTCACTTTTCATGCCTTTTTTTAGTTCGTGAGGTAGCCAATTTCTGCATTTTTTATTAAAAAATAATAATAATAATAATAATAATAATAATAATAATAATAATAATAATAATAATAATAATAATATAACAAAAGGTAATGTACAAGTTTCTTGACACAATAGGTTTTAACTTTTACTTCCCTGGTATAAAGGATACAGAACTACTCCAATAAATTTAGCCCCTATTTCAATAATTACATTTACCTTCATGACCGCGTTACGATTTAGTTACCCAATATTTTTATTTCCATCCTTGAAGAACCATTATCATTCACTTTTCATGTTTTCACCACCAAATATCTGAGTAATAATATTACGAGTACTAATTAAAATCCAGTCCCGCTAGTTCATCGAAATAGCTTCCTCAGCTATAAATATATCATATTTAGAGTTGTAATACATTCAATTTGCAACTATGTTATACTTTTCATTAAACACTTAACATATTAAATAAAATACCAGAGTTCTACGAACAGTATGAGAGAATGAATATTATAAAATCTAACTATCAACTAAAATTATGTTCAATTCAACTTAAATTTCAATTTCTACTAACTTCAGTTCATGTCGATTCAATTCAATTTAAATACATCAAATATAAACATGACATGATATGACATTGAAGAAAAGAAACTGAAAACATTTCATCAGCCAAATTACCTACCATAATTGACTACTTAAAAGCATGCCATCTTTGTACAATAATTGTATTAGCTTAACAAACCAAATCAGCACATTAAACCAGAGAAAGATGAGGTGAGTAACTGCAAATAGCAATAAAAGCTCACAGTCCATCACATATTAAATTACAAATACTCTTTGTTCTTTATTGAGCTGACACAACTGGGTAGCCTGGAACAACAATGACAACCCAAAAATAATTATGTTATGCGCTGCAGAAGGGCTTCCATGCAAATATTCATCAATTTCTTATAAATACAGTACAACAACCACAATTAATTAATTCATTAATTATATAATAATATATACTACTTCCTCCTCCTCCGTCCGCTCCAAAATCCACCATTTGATTTTGTGCACAATATTTAAGAAAGTGTGTAAAATATTGATATATAGTACAACTGAAGTATATTGAAGTAGTAAATGAAAAGTAAATTAGTATAAGTAGAGTTGAATTGTGATAGTATATTTATATATAGTACAAGTGGAGTACAAGTGTGTGATTTAAAAATAATAAAAGATTTCCATTTTTGGAAACGATGCATTTCTGAGCGGATGACTAAAATGACAATATGGTATATTTTTGGACGGACGGAGGGAGTATAATAATGGAAAATGAGAGAAAAGGACAAGTTGTTAGAGGAGAGGGGGTTGTAATAAAAAAGTAATTAGTGTAGTTTTCTTATGATTAGCCGTATAATGTGGTCTAGTTTTTGGCTTTCTTCACTTGAAGTTTCGTTCTTGTCCCTAGCTAGCTAACACACATAAAAAGCAACATGCCAACGGTTATGATCTTTTGCTTATCCTAATCATAATGCATCATCAATACTTAACTATTACTATATCATACATACATGCTTAATTCAACAAAATGTTCCGTTAAATAAGATTACTGTACCGAACTGAACTGAATAAATATAAATAGAATTTTACTTTAAACATAAGTTTTAACTACGTAAACTTAAAATGAACTAAATTTAAACTTAGAAATGAACTAAATTAAATAAACTAAACGGACTAAATATGAATTTAAAGTGAACTGAATACCAATTCTTATTAATATTCTAGTGCATGCTAACATTGTAAACATCTTTATTATATGATTAAAAATAATGATTAATTATGATATACTATAAGTTTTAGAATGATATTATGAATTAATAATTACAAAAATCTATTTAACTTTTTTCTTTTTTCTTACTATGCATGTGAAAAATGTTTTTTTTTATTGAACCCGGGGGTGGTGCAGGTGTAATTGTTAGAGGTCCCGGGTTCGATTCCCGAAAGTGTAGATTTATTTGGTGATATAAGGTTGGTATTGGTGTGGAGTATAAAGTTGGTATTGGGTTAGTGTATGAGTAGGACTAGGATTAGAATATATTTGCCTCTTCAAATAAAAAAGAAAAATGTTTTTTTTTTAAAATTGAGAAAACTCAGCAACTACCCTTTAGATGTGCACTGGGCAAACCCAATTAACTCACGTAATAA
>JAYMSL010002514.1:0-14150 GCA_036897195.1 Plantago coronopus | reverse complement strand
TGGTAACAAAATATATTGGGGTCCCATACACAAGCAATCGGGGAGACAATACAACACCAATATTTTGGTATGAGCTCTAATTTCAACAATGGTGATCCGACGATTAGAGTGTCAAATCGGATGCACAATACTTGTGATGGAGCTCTAATTCAGGAATTATTGCTCTATGATCAATGACTTTTATGTTCGATAATATGTCGGTATTACAAATAAACATATAAACATGTACCGACTGATTGATATAGAATTAGGTGCTATTCTTTTCAATTTAAGTTCAGATCAGTTCAGTTCAGATCCATTCAGATTTGGTTAATTCAAATTTGTACTTCACTTCAGATCCATTAAATTCAGTTCAGTTCAGTTCCGAAATCCTCAGCTGAAAAGAACAGAGCCTTAGTCACTAGATTAATATTCTATTTTTTTCAACTTAAGTTTAGATCCATACAATTCAGATTTGATTAGTTCAAATATGCACTTCACTTCAAATACATTCAGTTCAGTTCAATTCCGGAATCTTTAGTCGAAAAGAACATAGCTTAAGACTTCTTTAATTTAATTTTCTGGCTTTTTGGTGTTTGACATGAAGTTAAGTTGAACTTAACCGTGTTCTACACCGTTTGCCTCATTTCTCTCATGAGTATACTCTCCCATCTCTCATTTTTTTGATTTTTCCCTTCGTTCTACTTCAACCTTATTCCACGATCCTTAAAATCTCCAAATACATCATTAACGACACAAATCACATAATTTCACATATCATCTTTATCTAATTCCACTCTTACTCATTCTTACGCGCATTTTCTTATTAATTAGTAGGTAATTACTTTACATAGCCAAACATGGCAATTACGTAGACGTGTATATTAATCTGTTAGACGTTTGATTAAAAGTCTAAGCTAGGCCACCCTACAAAGAGGAATTTAACTAAAACAAGTGCTTATCATCTTTACTTTATGGTTTGGTTCCTTTAGGAATTGTATCAAATGTGATTTTGGTCAAAGGTATCTTCTTTATGGTATACTATATCTGAATTAATTATTAATAAATTTAATATTTATAATGTAGAACTTGACCTTGACAGGAGAACCGGAACAAGCTCGCTCTGCACATGTGTTACCATTATACACCAATTATTCCTAAATCAATTCTCATAATCTAATTTTGTTAAATAGATTTTAAAGTGTAAGGTTACCATTAGCGGCTAAACACACTGTAAATTAGTCGAGTGGTAAATAAGATGAAGTAGGAATGTAGTTGGTGTACGATTGATATGAGTTGTCAATCGAATGTGAATTAACATAGTTTTTCTTCAAGTAAACTCAGTTAGTTTTTATGTTAAATAGATCTGGACCGTGATTCTTCCTATTGTTATATTCTATTATGCTGATTAAATTGATATTTCCTAGTAAAAGATATAAGCATTCATTGTCAAAATGATTTGAACGAACTTACTTATGAAATTCTCAATTATCAATTCATTTGAAATTTTAGAAACCGATAAAATCATGCAATGTCAGATGGTGTGAGCGAACTTACTCACGAAATTATCAACTCGGTTCAAATATTAGAAACCGATATAAGCATTCATTGTTAGATGGTGTGAACGAACTTACTTACGAAATTATCAACTCAGTTGAAATTTTAGAAACCAGTATAAGCATTCATTGTCGAATGGTGTGAACGAACTTACTCACGAAATTATCAACTCAGTTGAAATATTAGAAACTGATATGAACATTCATTGTCAAATGGTGTGAATGAACTTACTTATGAAATTATTAACTCAGTTGAAATTTTAGCACCCAATAAGCGTAACAGATAATGTGAACGAACTTACTTACGAAATTATCGAGTGAGTTGAAATTTTAGAACTCTGATAAATTTATTATCCCAAAGTTACTAGGGGCAAGAAAGTCAATATATTCCAAATGGTAGGTTCCTTTCATCAATGCACACACAACCATACAACCCCTTTTCCATGGCCATATATATGTGTCTTATTCTTCCATTCCAAGTTTTAAAAAGTAGAAAAACAAAACTATTCCTCCCTCACTCACTCATTCACTTAAAACCAAAAAGCCAAAATGGAGCTTCAAATCTTTCCATAACCTTTCTTCTTCTTCCTTCTTCTCTCCTCTTCTCTCTCTAGTTCATGGCTATTGATCTCATGTGCACAATTGGAGGGGGCGGTTTTAAATATCCAAACAATTGCATGGCAACTTCTTCATCAACACTAAAAAGATCATCATCATCACCATCACTACTTGTTGAAATCTCAAAAAGACCCCATCATTTCCTCTTTCTCCTCTTCAGCCTCTCCTTCATCCTTCTTGCTCTTGCCAACTCCTCCTCTTCTGGTGTTGTTGACTCATCAGCTTCTCCTGGAGCTAGCCTTGCCGCGGATACGACGGCGTTCCGTCCGTCGAAAAGAGGTGGTGCAGCAGGTGGCTACAGCAAGAGGAAGGATGAGTTTGGAGTGAGTGATCATGAAGTTCCAAGTGGACCAAACCCTATTCAGAATTAGAAGGAAGAAGATGAAGAAGAAGAAAGAAACATTTGTAATGTGAGCCTTTTTTGTTTATTTAGTTAAAACAATATCTATATATATAAATCTTAGAACTAGCTAGTATTTGTTCCTTTTTTTTCTTCTTTCTTTTATTGTCATTTTGTCATGGGGTAAATTCTGTGGCTCATATAAATGATATATGCATATATCTCAGTGGTTTTCTTAATGTACAAGCTGTACTAAGACGAGCTCAACGAGAACAGAAATTTCGTGTGGAACAGAAGAAGGGTGAAAGTTGTCATCGTATAATTCGTTCATTAGTGATTAATTATTACTATTATTACCATTATACATGGGATTTTTCCACCTCTTTTGTTATTATTTTTGACATAATTGTGTAAATGGCTGGTGATGTTGCAGAAATGTTTGTATATTTGTTTGAGGGACAGTGTAAATTAGTGATGGAGGGGAAAAGAGAAGTGGATTCTTGATAACTTCTTTTAATTTACTTTATTTTGTGCCATTTGTGTTAATTATACCTTGCTGTCTTATTCTTTTCAAACTAGCCAAGCAATTATTCTGTTTTTAGCAACAAAAAATCTCAAATTCGACCATTCTCATCAATATCTATGTTATCCCGACACCTCCATCGTTCTAGTATACCCGTGTTGGAAACTCAAAATTCCGACAAATACAATAGAACTCTTCGTTTTAGACGAGAAAACGTTCATCAAATAGTCGAACCAGTAAAAATGTTAGAGTAACACAGTTCAATATTAGCTTCAAAATGTGATTTTAGGTCATCACTCCAACTCCATGTCCTAAATAATTTGGAGAAGAAGCTAGGTGGATTTATTGATGAGTCACAAAGGTAAAAAGAAAAATGTCAAGAGTGTCAGAAATAGTGGGTGAAGACTTTTTTTTCTCTTTTAGTTTTGTTTTTGCCTATTTCTGACACTCTTGACATTTTTCTTTTTACCTTTGTGACTCATCAATAAATCCACCACAACACCCAAGAAAACATCACCTAAAGGCAAAAGGCTAAATTTCATTCAAAGCTATAAACATAAGGAACCCTATATTTCATATATCATCATTTCACAATCATAGTACTCTTTTCATTGATTCTACTACTAAGTTCGTATTAGTAATAATTACACATACAACCAAACTCATATATGCTCCCCGTTTCATATCAAACTTCTTAAAATTGAACTTTTCCATCGATTATACCATACTTGCATGAATACGGATTCTAATGGAATCGACGCCATCAGATAAATGACCAGGCAACCACATTCAGAAGCCAGGGAGGGTGAGACTGTATAACTATCGGATTGATAAGTCGATTTGAGCTGTAGTGTAAAGGTGTAATAAATACAAACGTTTTAGGTAGGAAGACGTGATAAAGACCGTTAGGTTTCGGATGCTGTATTAACGCGTCGTGTAGTGTAATAAATTCAATTATTTCGATCTGAAATGATGGACAATACCGTGTCATACTGTCATATATACATTGATGTTAGATCGTCGTGTAGCACTATAAATTTGACCTCTTTCAGGAACTACATAACGAGTTCGTTTGGACTTCATATGAGTTAGTATGGTATGAAGTCTCCTTTTCTTTTCGAGATCTAAATACATACAAACGACATGTGTACCCGAGGAGATATATGCGGTGGCTACTATCGTGCAGTTCACCTTCGAAGCCGGCTTGAGAGTTGAGCCAACGTTTGTTGAAGAAGAAATCTAGATTACAAAACCTACATTGGAAGCAGAAGCAGATACTAATGGTGAAATCGCCCATATAATTTTAGTCAAATTTACTTTTTGGAGGTAAATCTTTGCTACATTTACTGTTGGCTTTCAAATCTACCGAATTGCCGATGAAGCTTTTTGTGCAGTAACTATTTTGTCCCTTGCGATTTTAACTGGTCCACCAAATTCTGCTTTCCCTTTTTACCCAATCAGATTTTCCTTTCACCTACGTGTACTCACCTAGATTTGGAAATTGATATTGAAAGGGCATGGAGTCTCAGACTCGTACAACCGTTAAACTCGAGTACTACAACCAATAATTTTACCTGTTCAACATTGAATGAACTGCAACCAAAAGTCGTCACGGACTCAACTCGACATTCAACTTAAGTTCAAATCCGTTCAAGTACATTTAGTCCATTTCAGATGCATTCAGTTTAGATCAGATATTCTCCGTTGAATCAAACAGAGACTTAAACTAAACTCTGTCGTGATAGAATTCGATCTTATATAAAAACTCGAACTTAGTTCTCCAATACTCCCTTCACTCGTGATCAATTTCAACCCCATCAAACAGAGACTTAAACTAAACTCTGTCCATGTTATCTGAAAAGCTCGAACTTGTAGAGATGTGTAGAATCTAGTCATTTATATTAATTCTCCAATACTCTTCTGCAGGTGGTCGATTTCAACCTCATTTGAGGAGGGCAATCGAATGGAAGTAAATATGGATGGAGGCTGTTTCCGTGCAGATTTGAACCCAGATTTGAACGTGAACCAAAGTCTCTAATACCATGATAAAATTTCATCACATCTAAAAACTCGAAATTATAGAGATGTGCGGAATATAGTTATTTATATTAATTCTTCAATATGTCGGATATAAAAAAGCAGTAGTACAAATCTATAATTTTAACCGCAAAACGGCCTAATGTAATACGGAGTCGAACGAGAAACAAAAAATGCCCAGAAAGTAATCTACATTTCAAGCTGGATCCAACATACTTCTCTTGGAAGCTCTGGCAATATTCAAGAAGATGATTTGATCTGATACACTTTTCAGGTGACAGGTAGACAGACTGGAAATCGTTTTCTTTACTGTTACAAGATTTAACAAAGCATATAGAAATAGAATCATATGCTTTTAGCACAATCTTGCTGTGAGCTGTTTTACAAGAATCCTATTATTCCCTTTTCTAAAAAAATTAAACGAAAATGCGTTGTTAACAGTGTATAAGGTTGCTAACCAGTACACAAGGGAATGGCTAAACTTACAAAGTAACGTGGACTTGGACGGATGAGTCTGTCAAAATGATATCTGTCGAATTACGATCTTTCGGGTGTTGAAGAGTGTCTAACTTGAATCTCAAGTGCAGAGGTTTTACAAATACGAGGTCCTCCAGGGGTCTGTTTGATGTTGTTAGAAGCTTAACGAGCAGATCCTTTCTGAAAGTTCCCTTTGGGTTCAGTGAATTAGCCAGCCTTGAAGCTTTCTTTTCTCGACTATCATCTGGCAAATCTGGATTCTTTTTCAGTCTCAGGTAAAGTGGAGCATAAATGATAACCTGCATTAGTCAGAGAGAGATTTGCTGATAAGTTGTCTTGAAGCATCTTTCTACTCTAGAAAGATCAAATTCAAAATCAATATATACCTCACTTGTTCCAGGGCTAGTGTTGACAGCACAATGCATACAGAATTTGCCTTCTTCCACTTCGGTGCCAATTGGTCTGGCCTCTTCGTCTACTTCTTCAACAGTTAAAAATATTGAATCAATATCGTCGTACCACTGTTGAGCGATGCCCGCCTGAAATACCAGATAGTCCGATTTCTGGTAAGAGGCTGTAACTCTGCTAAATGTGCAGAACCTTTAGGGGGGGGGGGGTAATAAGTTAAGACTAGGAGATACTCTGGATGTAGCAGAGAATCTTGGCAACATGCTGAAATAGAACTAGGGACTACGATGGCTGGAAGTTGGGTTGTTCAGTTCCAACCAACTTAGTTCTAGAGAATGGAACCTAACATTTTTTTTATGTAAAACGAAATTACAGCATTAACTATGTATAAGCTATAGGATATTTCGTAAGAGATACTGCGACTCCCCGACAACCACTAGAATGGTTAAGTCACCAGATATTGGACATTGAATACCTTTTCAGTTGATGCAGACTTGTAGTCTATCCCAGACACTTCGACAGCTGCACCTCTTGCTTGGCGCCATATGCTTTCTTCTCTTGGTGGTTCGACTAGATCAGTGTGTTGAGGGATGTCGACATTAATCTCTATATCAACTCTACCTGAATCAGCAAGGATTGTTGCTCAGAAAATTCCAAAGTAAAAGAAGGATATCCTAATAAACATTACATTCTGAACAGCAGTGGCTATGACAATCAACTTAACATGTCTTGGGGAAGTTTAAACATATCACGCAGTACAACTTAGTGTGCCTATTTCGTTGACAAATATTTGGGTTGTATTCTTGAAGTCTATTCAAGTTCAAGAAAGGTTCATCTGTATGTTTGAGCACTCCAGTAAACAAAATACAATCAAGGAGTACAATTTGTATGTGGACGGTTTGACTGGTACATAGTTATCTTCTATGTTTGAGAACTCAATAAAATATATAAGCATGTTCAGAAACGTATAACAGAAGGGTTCGTTTGCATTTCTCGAACTACCAGGGCAGCAACATGGTTATTTATCTCTAGGGATCCTAAAGTATCTCAATTCTCAATTACCCTGTTCCGCATGCAAACAAAATAAACTCACTATTTTCTCGTTCTTATGACACAAGAAAAGATATAACCACTTCAACAGGCGAAAAGTTAACCACAAAGCTTTGCAATTTGTAGGCATTCAACTAGACCTAATCACTTTTATACAGCTTTGAAACTTAGAATCTGTAAGGAATAGATATCACTCATATCAGTAAGGAAAAGAAAGAGGCAAGGAGATATATTGTGCCCATAAATTGTAACAAATTTATTTACCCGGTAATAAGCGAAAAGTTTGCCAATGATCAACATCCTCTCTTGATAACACGTCCTCGCTGTTTACATTATTATCAGTAAATTAATAAAATACTGAGTATAACTAGTTCGGTGAAAGTTCTCAAAATTCACTGTACATAAATTGTTTCCACTTACTGAGTACAAACTCTCTCTAGAGGGAATACAAGCCAGTAAGGAAGTCCAAGAACTCCAAAATTCGAAAACTGGAGACTCCCAAGGGATCCAGATCCCTTCTCAAACTTGAGAACTTGCTGACTAACTGCAATAGATAAACTAATGAAACCTGACTCATAATTATAATATACATGAAAAATATGAAGATAAAGTAAAGACTATTACAAACCTGTATCACAGAATATGACATGATCATGGGTATTCGTAGTAGAGGACATAAGACCAGCAAACCTAATGCCCTCAAATGAACAATCAGAATGGATGTGCTGTTGTAACAAATCATCAGGCAGCTGGTCCAGTGGCATGGATTTCTCCAAAATCATCTGCCCACAAATCTCCAAAATCTTTGAAGATTCTTTCAGGTAACAAGAAGTTAGTATACAAACAACAAAATGTGAATTAGGAAGATTAAATAAAGTCCATACCTGTCACCACTTCCTTGATAAGCCCTGATTCCAAATCGATTTTCCATAGAATTCCAAAGCTACACATATAAGACGAAGTATCGCTCAGCCAAAAAAAGTGCAGTGAAATAATTATCAAGTGCATGAAGCTTTTCTGTAAGTATCAAGAATGGAAGGACTAAAGAGACTTCTATCTCATGTCAAGTTTACCGATAAACTCAAAAGCCTAACCATTGATATTTAATCCAGATAACCTGTGTTATGCAGCCTCAAAATAGAAACTGTTATGATATATTCTGCAGCTCACACAATAGTGAATATACTTCCATCTTTTACAGTCCCAAGGGGACGGTGACCAGAGCTCTTGACCATGTGTTACAAAAGATTGCAGTTTATGACACAGGCGAACCTGCTGCAATGGTGGATCTATATTTCAACCATTCTCACTTCAAACTTATTGTGCTAAAATGCAGTTAAACAGTACATCTAATTCCTTTCTGAATCATCTAAGAACTCCTAGCAAGATCCATTAACCTGGCACATTAGTTATTTCAGCATATTCTGCCTCTCATGAATGTATCACGGATGGGGAAATCCAGTTAACATGAAAATAATTATGTATGGAGCCGAACCAGGCAGTATTATCTACTTGATTAAATTCAAATATATGGTTTACATAAAAAACATTTTTGATTCACAGAATACTACACCAGATTTATTCTCGTTAAAGTTGATATGAAAGAAGAAATAGAACCAAAAATTGATAGACAAGCAAAATATGCTGCGATCTACCTTTGGGTGAGAGCATATAAGTCATTATCTGATGGCGATTTCAGAAGATGCCAAGGAAACAAAAATGCTTCAGAATTTAGCTCATCAGGCTTCATCTTTTCATTGCTCTTTGGCCATATCCCATCCAGAATCCATTTCCACAAACCTCTTTTCTTCGTACTATTCTCTGGAAAAACGGTCTCCACAACCCTCCTCTCCATATCAGCTCTCCTGATGGCATGGTTCTACAATGAGAAAACAAGATAATTAATTAACAGAAAGATAATGAGAGTAGAATATAGAAGGAATAGATAAGGAAAGGTTGTTAGAAATAAGGAGACCATGGACAGAAGAGCAAAATATCCTCACAAGTGGGGAAGATGAAGTGATAATTATTATCCAATATAGATTAGAGTCCGCTAACCTCGGAATCAACAAAATACAGGCAATTCTCAGAAGCATCATGAAATGAAGCTGCAGGGCGCCTTAGTTTTGCATTTTCAAATTCACCATCCTCAAATCCAGGATCAGACCCAATCTGAGAGAACATGATGTTTCAGATTTTCAAATGGAAAATGAAAGTGGAAGTTAATGTTTGAAAAACTTCACATGCAAGAGAATTACCGCATCTAAAATTTCTCCATCACTATTGAATACAATAATTCTGTGGTGATTCACATCGGAAAGGAAGAAGTGACTATAACTCTCATCAACAGATACACAACCTGCCAGAGAAACATAAAAGCTTATACAGATGGGCACCAGATTGTTTCAAAACTCTTATTGGGAGAAGGCTGGGAATATTTCATGAGCCAATACATTATGTTACCTTACTAGAACTGAATCTCACACCACCCCGTTGAAATGATTAAAACCTTTAGTTCTCTTCATCAATCTATTTACAAACTCTGCAGTCTGTTCTCTCAAAATCAGGCATTTTAATTCAACTACTGGTAACCTCATCACTCATTCCGTTGGAATGATTAAACCTTTAGTTCTCTTCATGAATCTATTTACAAGCAGTATGTTCTCTCAAAATCAAGCATTTTAATTCAACAACTGGTAACCTCATCACTAATACCAGTGAGGAACACCAATTATATATAGACCGCATAAAAACAGTCTGATTTCTGAGATTTCCACACCAACCCCGAAAACAAAGATTAGGCTTCATAATATATGAATAGTCCACCAACAAAAATTGCAAATATAAAATATATGTCGGAACCTTATCTATGCCGGAAGGAATTAGAACTCCACAATGCAGTTAACAGTTCTACCTGGGAAGGAAAAAAGTAAGTCTTGTGAAGCAGAACAAATATCTGGTTCATTAAGAACTTCAGTAGGCACAACCCACGTTCTTTTTGTATCTTGACAAACTGTATCCGGAGTTTCTGTATCCTGACTATCTGTATCCTCACTATTTGCATCCTGACTTTCTGTATCCTGAACAATAGTTCCACATAACTCCTGAATTGCTGCCAAATAACAAAACGAACAATGAGAAACCAAATAAGTACGAAATATCAACTGTTATGTTACGTCACATTAATAAGTGAAGACTCATAATTATTCATATGTAAGGATTCACAGATGTGAAGATCAAGGCCTAGAGAATACACCCGCATAAAAGATCAAGGCCCAGCAGGGATTCACCCGCATAAAGACCAAAGCCTGACAAGGATTCACAAAGCAGTATTTGGAACCGAGAAATAGTGAAGCAAATGTGCCACACCCTAAATATAATATGTGACATGTTGACATGATTGACGTGTACTAAAATTTCAGTTCGTTTCAATAATCCATACTACTCAAGAAGACTAAAAGTACCTCGATCTAGCTTCTCAATATCAAAATCCTTCCAGGGGAAGACTACATGACCCTGAAAACCTTTTGATAAGAAGTAGCATGAACCGTTTTCCATCTACAAAACAGAGTAGAAGGTATTTAACAAATCAGATAAATAGTCCAAAACAAGAGGTTGCTAGAAATTCGACACCTTTAAATTGGTATTGCTATCACTTAATTTTTCATATGGTAAATTTTCTAAATAGGCAACAGCCAGCAAAATGTCATGATATATGCGCCAGACAGAGAATAATCCATGTCTCAAAATGATTGTATCAAGATTGAAGTGGTGTGCTTCTTCAACAGGGTAGCCTTGCTTAGCCATAGTAAATCATCTCAATTGCCAATACATTGCTTAATCATCACATAACATGGTGACACATACACAAGCAAGATGCATGCTAGAGACACAGATCTAATCACATCAAAGTATCCAAATGTGACGAACCTCAAAATTATTCTTGTCGGTCAACAATATAGGAAATGAAACATACTCCTTTATGATTGGCTGAAGCAGGTGAACAGAAATATCATTCAAGGAAATAGTCTTGCTGTAAAGCATAGCCAGAACCTGAAGGGAAGGATACCTGAAATGTCAATAAAGCAAGTTATTTAAGTTTCATCTCCACAATAATCTTTATACAGATACACTGATCGTAAGATTTAGAGACATGAGTATAAAAGTACCTCAGTTGTAGCAATTTCATTTTTTCAAACATCTCTAAAAGACTTTGATCAGATTTAAAGTAACTCTCAAGGTATTCACCCACAAGAACCAGGACAGTTCCATCTTCCTTTAACAGAGTTTCGTGATCCTTAATTTTATTAATATTCCAGCACCCAGCCGAGCCTGCAAGTTCATGCATATTAGTGCCCGGTTTCGCACATAAAGCAAGAGTACTAACTGATTTCATGTACACTGTAAATACCATTCTCGATGCATGCATAGATTTTTAACTTGTATAGAGCCCCCAGAATACCATCTTCAAGCACCCAAGAATATTAGCTGTTCTACAGTAATTTGTAGATCTCATTAAGTTCAATCATTATATGAAACATGCAAACACAACTTGACTTTTCTTAACATTGCAAAAGATCACATTAGCAGAAGTAAATGGTATAAAGTGAAAACATACAAATAACCCAAGGGGTGGTGCAGTGGTAAGGTGCAGGGTGTATTGGTGAGAGGTCCCGGGTTCGATTCCCGGAGGTGGAGATTTATTTGGTGTTCGTATTGGTGTGGTGATATAAGTTGGTATTGTTTAGTGTAGGTTAGTGTAAATTTGCCTCTTCAAAAAAAAAGACCATTGACACAATCCAGGGAACCCACTCAACCCAGTTTATATAGTGTAGACATATTTGATGCTATGTTATGTATGTTGCCCATAATGCTTTTGAAATTGTAGCGTCAATACAAGCAACCAGTTGGCTCACCTTCTGGCTCCAGAATAGAAGACTTAATGACGGACAATATATCGGCAGATAATCTTTCTTCATGCTTTGCTTCTGATACACTGGAATGCCTGAAAGAAGCTGTCCTTATTAAGTCAGGACACTTAAAAAATGTTAAATACAAGTATAGGGGTTAGCTAAAAAACATGGAAATAGGGGTTAGGCTCCTAAAGCACTGCCAACAATCTCAGAGTCTTAGATTTGAAAAATAAATCGCCGCACAAACTCAATGACAGAAACAATAGAAGATACTATATATATATAGAGAGAGAATTAGCTTAGCAACCTTTTAAACTTTGAACAAATTTCTTTCAATCCACATTACTCACAGACTATAACAAAAGCATAAACCACAGCCGCTACGAACCCCACGCTAACACATACAGAAATCCAAGATAATCATTCAGAACACATGGATTAAACCACTAACAGTGAAATGCATCTACACAGCTTCTCCCCTCCTAACAATGCAGCAGAAAGAATTAAATCAACGAACCGAAATATCTACCTTCTTAACTTGTATCCATCCAATTCCACCTTTCTATAGATGCTAGTGTCAGCAGCACTACAGACGGAACGAGCTGCTGCTAACAGATTGGTTTCAGTTCCAGATGACCGATATGTGGTGCCTGTATGTACAAATCAACACCACAGTTCAGTACACAAGTGCATTACAAAAGATAGAAAACAGCAGTCAGAGGAATATAGGTTCAGCAAAACTGATTACCGGAATAATAATACATTTGAGGCAGAAAACGAGGAAGACGACGGAGTCCGAGCAACATAACTCAACCAACGGGTGATTCTTGGGATTTTGCGATGAATTGGACGGAAATCAGCTGGAATTTGTGTACTTTCTTTGTTTTGATTTTGGGCAGGGTTTAGGGTTTTAAAGCTTTGAGAATAGGGGTAATGGATATGGAATCGCACTTAAGTTGGTAATACGTTAACTGTTAAGTTGGTAATACGCTAACTCGGGTTCGAGTCCCTTGACTTTTAAACAAAAAAGAATTGGGTAATGCACACGTACGCACAAAATTGTCACGTAATTCGCAGGTCTTGCAACATTTTTTGCGTTCCAGTCGTGTATTTGCGCTCCTCGCTAAGTCGCGCTCCAAGAAATAATAATTCGCGACTTACGAGATCAGCTCACCTAATTGCAGAGAGAGAAAATCGTTTGTCTTCTTCCCCAGACCAAAGATACATCCATCATTCTTCATTTCTTGAAACACCTTTCATTCTTCACAAATTGACTACAATTTAGATTAGAGATGGAAGAAATCTTGTAATTTGAGAAACAAGAATTTGCTGGAAAGGGGAGGAGTCAAAGGCGGAAAAATGGGGGACCCGCTCCCAAAATTCATTGATTTTTGTGAATCACACTCCCACTCCCGCTCCCGATCCCATTCTCCTTCCCGCTTTCGCTCCATGCGACTAAGTTTTTAACCAATTGTTCGCGGAGACCCCTTCTTTTAATAATTTGGCAAACTACGTGAGTTAACTTAAATTGTATAAATGTGACGATCTTACATAATAAACTGGAAATTACATGAGCAAATTTACATCGTACAAAGGTGACAATCTCTAGTCGAGGACGACATTAGCAAAATTGAAATTCCACAACAGGGAATTTTAAAAACAAATTGATCTTCCGTGGAACTCGAACTTGTGAACAAAGGGAAGTATCTCATCTCTTTTACCAACTAAGACAATCCTTGCGGGGCTTATTATCTTTGGACTTATGAGTTGTCACATTTTGTACTTCCTCCGTCCCATATATTAATTACAATATACACTTTTTCTTTTTCTTTTTAACAGTTACAAATTATTCCTAAATCCCAATCCGAAAATTATCTTTAAAAAGAATTGTTAGTGCATTAAAGTTCATATGTTAGGGGAATTATTCTGAGTGTTTGGGAGTGGATCCAAAACTGGATTCGAGTTGGGTTTTGAAAAAAACTGGATTGTGAATAGTAACTGGATTTGAATTGAGTTTTGAATTTTGTGTTTGGCAGTGGATTGTGATTATAGTAGGGATAATTATTAAATTTGATAGGTTGTGTAAGTTTGAATAATTGTAAATTGATTGAATGATTGATTTTAAGGTAGTTGTAATAATAAAAGAGAGCTAGAAAATTTAAAATAACAATAGAAGACAAGAAAGTAAAAGGAAATTAAATTGAAAAAATAAAAAGCGTATTACATGTTTCAGGTGACGAATGAATATC
>JAYMSL010002513.1:0-14155 GCA_036897195.1 Plantago coronopus | reverse complement strand
CGCGCTCAACCTCTTCTTATATTTCACGAGTGCACACCTCTCTGCAGCACCATTTTGGAATTATTGCTCAATCTGCCCATTTTGTGTTAAGATTTTGTGTTGGCATTGATTGTAACTCATTTTGCTATTAGATTTCTAACAATCTGTAAATTGTAAGTTTGTAACTCATTTTGCTATGTTTCTTACAATCTGTGGATTTTGTTCAGTACTTCCGTTCATGTGATTTTGTGTTGACATTTGTTTATTGCTATGATCGGGAATCTACACAAGTCATTTAGGTTGTTCATCTTTGCTAATTTGGTATTGTTTATGAATGTTGCTGCTATTGGTATTATTATTTTTACTTGTATTGGTAGTTTTATGATCTCATTTTTATATATTTCTTTTAAAAAAAAGTTCGCGAACACATACGAACTGCGAACCGAACGTTCGAACCGAACAATTGAACGAACCGAACGTTCGAACCGAACAATCGAACGAACACGGACTTGGAACTTTTTTTATCGAACATAGTTCGAACACATAAATTTTTGTTCGTCGAACACGAACACGAACAAGCGTACAGCCAAACGAACGAACGTTCGTTAAGCTCAATGTTCGGTTCGTTCGGTTCGTTCGGTTCGTTTGCAGCCCTAGTCAGTCCAATTGACCTGGCACCAAATTCTGGAACAACTTTGGACGAAAAAAATGGTGGAATTGGCAACTGATGCCGTTTTTCTCCAGTGCCACCTCACTTGCAGGGCCACACGATGTTTGTTCTTCCCTGATTTTCCCTGGGTAGAAGGGGGAAATGTTCATGAATAGTATGGGGGTGTTTGTTCTTCCCTGATTTGTCCTGGGTAGAAGGGGGGAAATGGTAAAGTGCTCTTCAATTGAAATAAATTTTGTTCTAATTCTTGCGGAGAGTTCTTTTTGCTGGTTACTTGATCTTTGCTGGTATTCATATTGTGATATTGATAATAGCAGCAAATAACATGTAAATCAGTTGGTAGATTATATTGCTGATTGATAGATAAACTTTAAGATTTAGTCCATATTGTCTGTTGCTGATGATTCTGGGTAAATGTCAAGTTAGAAATCACCTTTTTTTTATTGTTGAGTTGAGTAGATTTTTATGTTTACATCTTGATGCTGGTATTCAATTTGGATTATGATAATAGACGCTAACCACCTGCAAATCAGTTGGTATACATGGTGATAGGTGAGTGATTGAAAAGCTTGAATAGTAGTCAGGTTGGATATAGTTGATTCTACTGGAGAAAGGGCAATATTGAATTCAAGTTTTGTTTAATTCTTGAGTTGAGCACTTTTGAGTTTTGGTTGTTTACTTGTTCATTGCCATTATTCAAGTTGGAGTTTCTATAATATGAGCTTATCACCTGTATATCATTTGTCTCCATGTACGGTGATGGGTGAAGCAGTTTCCAGTAGTTGGAACATTAATCCAACTAATCAAGATGGGTTTTTTTGAGGTTTTGTCAAATGATTCTTGCGTGCTATATAGCCTTTTCACTTAATTGTTATGTTCCTTATAATACACCTCGTTCGGTGCTATGTAGCATGGCCATAATCTTATGTCTGCTCTCTTTATGCAATTTAATGCAGGTGAATCTGCATAAGGGTACTTGCAACTGTTATATGTGGCAAGTAAAAGGATTTCCTTGCTCCCATGCGATTGCCGTCATAACGAGAGCACGATGGGACATCAAGGAAGTTGTCGATCCTGTCTTTTTCTCGTCCACGTATAAGAATGTATACAAGTCAGACATCATGCCAATTCCTAGCACTGAAAAATATGAGTTCATTGATCTCAACTCTCCAGTAAAGTTATTGCCACCTGTAATAAGGAAAACCATTGGTCGGCCACAGAAGAAGCGATTCAAAGCTGTGTGTGAAAAACCTCCACGACGCAAGAAGGCGTTGTGCGAACGATACGGCCAGTATGGAACACACTTTTGGACCACCTGCAAGGACGCTCTATTCTAACTCTTTCAGAGAAGTGCCCGTGTGATGTTGCTATTCTGTTTATGTTTGTCCATTAAATGTTCCTTTGTCAAGACTCATAGTTCTTGTTTTTCTTATTTTTTCGAATTACAAGCATGTGACATTTGAATCCAGAATTTTCAGAATATTTTATTCAAGTGTTTACAAGTATGCTTACCATATTGTACACTCATTTTCGTAATACAAGCGATTCAGACTTTGTATGTAAAAGATGTTTCCTTATGACCAAGTTTGCCCGCTACTTATTTGTTCTTATAATCTAGAACAGTAAAGTATTAGCTTTTGTTGTTGAAATGCATCACACTGGTACATGTTGTCTCATATGATTTCAGTAACTGATGTGAAAGTTATACATGATCTGGGAAGTGTATGTTTTAGTAGAAGAAATGTTTGCACTGATTTATGTTTCTGATTTCTTCTCATAATTTGCACTGAGTTATGAAGAAACTGCTGCGGAGGTAATGATCCAGTTTACAGTTCCATGATCATGATACTGATTTCTTATCATAATTCATAATTTTGAGGTGCCTACTGCTGTTTTTCATTCAAGTTGATGATTGAGTATGATTGAGTCAGTGTATTTGTTGATCGAAATTGTGTTGGAAAGGTAAAAACAACATACTTGGATGCGTGGAAGGCATTGCAATTTTATAGTTCCATGAACATGTTTCTGATTTCCTCTCAAATTGAACTCTTTTGTTGTTGTAATATAGTTTGAACTGGTAAAGATAATAATCCTCCTACACACTGATGTTTCTATTTTTATTGAAGCTGATGATTGAAAATTTCCTAGAATGATATATAAGTAGACATTTTCACATTTGGTGATAACACAATAAGGATTCAATTTACTAAAAGTAAAAAACGATTACAGGATTAACACAGGAGAAATTGGGAATGTTTAAAGAAAGTAGATGAGGGCAACACTGTAAACTCCCATGAGGTTTTAAGGGTGACTTAGTAATTTCACAAGCATGGCTGATTTGAGGTATTGGACTTTGGATTGAGTCCAAACTTTGACACCCACAATATAAACCCAACAAACATGTCCAAGGTTTGGACCAAAATGACCAAATCTGGAACAACTTAGGCCATTCACAGTGTTTTGGGCCAAAATGTGTCAAATGTTGGGAGCTCATTACGAAACACGCTCTTAAGTTTCTCGTCTTGGGAACTGCAAATTATTACCACCCCTCTTTCTTTGATTCTTTCACTGGTAAATTTTAAATGATAAAATGAAAGCAATGTTGTGTATATTGTAACGTACACAAGTCCACAACCACTAGTAACTATTCCACGGAGGCTTATATGGTGGAATTTCTCGCTATGCAAAGAGAAATGTGAATTTAGACCATTTTCAGTTTAATTTAATTTGGACAATTAAACTGTTATAATGTTAATTTGGATATTTTAAGAATAAAAAATCGTGTTTATAATATGCATTTTTATTATTTTACAAGTTGATATTAACATTTATATTAAATGATAGTGTATTTATTTATACCGGCATAAAACGACGTATGCCGGTTCTACCAATTTCTGGGGTGACCGGCGTAATACCGAAATCTGGCATTTAAAACATAGTGTTTAACTTTAATGAATGTCTAATATAATAAGAATTTGTGTTTTTCATATCGTCGAAAAAACCAGAGAATTTGCCTTGTTTAGGCTCTCTTGTGAGTTGTGACAATGTTAGTGTTAAACAAATTCTTTTTGGTGTTAAAAAAAAGACTGCATTATAATCATATTGGTGAAATTGAGCTCCTAACGCATGTGTACTGCAAACTGTAGTTATGTACACATCTCTTCTCCAAAGCAGCATCAGAGCAAGAGACCCTTTGGCCATCAGAGCAGTTCATGCACGCATTATCAAGACCGGGCTTCATTGTGGAAATCTGTTCTTGATGAATAATCTTTTGAATGGTTACGTAAAAACAACGCGTATTCGTGATGCACGCCAACTGTTTGATAAAATGCCTGTTAAGAACACATCTTCTCACAACACACTTTTATCCGCTTATGCAAAACAGGGGATGCTAGGCCAAGCAATTTCTGTGTTTAATAACATTCCTGCACCCGATTCTGTTTCTTGGACAGTGATGATTGTGGGGTACAATCAAATGGGTCAGTTTGAGGTTGCCTTTCGGGTGTTTTGGGCGATGATGAAGCGTAGAATTATGCCCGATCAGTACACCTTTACTAACATTATTGCTTCCTGTACGTCGGTGCAATCCTTGTATTTAGGCAGGAAGGTTCATTCACTTGCCGTTAAGCTTGGCCTTGCTGGTAATGTGTCTGTAGCGAATTCCTTGGTGAATATGTATGGAAAGTCGGGTGATGTCAGGACGTCATCTATGGTGTTTGATAGGATTAAGTCGAAGAATACTGTGTCCTGGAATGCTTTGATCTCGCTGCTTATGCAAAATGGTCAGGTTGATCAAGCATTATCCAAATTTGAGGAAATGAACGATCGTGATATTGTTTCTTGGAACTCAATGATCACGGGTTATATTCAGCACGGTTATGACACTGAAGCACTGGTTATGTTTTCAAAGATGATCAAGGATTCTGAACATACACCTGATATGTACTCTCTGTCTAGTGTGTTATCTGCATGTGCGAATCTTGAAGAATTAAGGATTGGGAAGCAAGTTCATGCTTTTATAATTAGAACAGAATTCCGTACCTCTGATGCCGTGGGGAATGCATTGATTTCCATGTACTCTAGAAGTGGTGGCGTTGAAATAGCACACAAGCTTCTGAAAAGTTGTGGCACATCTAACCTAAATGTCATAGCAATTACAGCTTTGTTAGATGGATACATCAAGCTTGGAGATATAAATCCAGCTAGGCAGATTTTTGATTCATTGAAGGAACGCGATGTTGTTGCATGCACAGCTATGATTGTTGGCTATGTGCAAAATGGCCTCAACAACGAGGCCCTGGAGCTCTTCAGTCTCATGCTCAAAGAAGGTCCAACGCCGAATGACTACACCCTTGCAGCTATGTTGAGTGTCAGCTCAAATTTAGCTTCTGAAAATCATGGCAAACAAATCCATGCAACTGCTCTTAAGTTGGGGCAACAATCATCTGCTTCTGTGTGCAATGCATTGATTAACATGTATGCAAAGGCTGGTAATATCAATTCTGCAAGGAAATTATTTAATTCCATACTATGGAAAAGAGATTCATACTCTTGGACATCTATGATCATTGCTTTGGCTCAGCACGGACTTGGAGCGGACGCACTGGAATTATTTGAGGAGATGTTAGCACAAAATATTAAACCTAATCATATAACATATGTAGGTGTCATATCAGCCTGCACCCATGTGGGATTGGTGGAAAAAGGTCGACATTATTACAAACTGATGAAGGATGTTCATGGAATCGAACCCACCTCGAGCCATTGTGCTTGCATGGTTGACCTGTTTGGCCGTGCGGGGTTGTTGGATGAAGCACGACATTTTATTGAGACCATGCCAATCGAACCTGATGTTATAGCTTGGGGCTCACTTTTGGCTTCTTGTACAGTTCGGAAAAATGTAGAATTAGCTGAATTAGCTGCAAACAGGCTACTTTCAATTCAACCTGACCATAGTGGGGCTTATTCGGCACTAGCAAATGTGTATTTATCCTGTGCAAAATGGGAAGAAGCTGCTAAAATTAGAAAGTCAATGAGGGATAGACAGGTGAAGAAGGAGCAAGGAATCAGTTGGGTGGAAATACAGAGCAAAGTCCATATCTTTGGTGCTGAGGACACAGTTCATCCTATGAGAGATGCAATCTATCAGAAGATGGCCGAAATCTGGGAGGAGATTAAAAAAATCGGATTTGTGCCCGATTTTGCCTCAGTATTGCATGACATTGATCACGGACTAAAAGAACAGGTTCTGAAGCATCACAGCGAAAAGCTTGCAATTACATATGCGTTGATGACTACTCCAGACAACTCCACCATTACAGTAATGAAGAATCTTAGAGTTTGTAATGATTGTCATTCTGCAATCAAATTTATCTCCAAATTGGTAAATAGAGAAATTGTTGTCAGAGATGCAACACGGTTCCACCATTTCAAGAGCGGTTCATGTTCCTGCCGGGATTATTGGTAAGAGCTGAAGGAAATGTACGAACTCGTTCAACTGGTCTGGGAAGATTTCTTACAATTGCTAGCGCCTAGCAGAGCTAGCAGATTTGATGTGAGTACTTCTGCCAGCTATCAGGACTGAGTTCAATGTTCCGGCAATTTAATGCTTTCATCCGGAGTAAAAAGAAGCTAGCTGAATTTACAGTCTACAGAACAGGTACAACTTACAAGAATGTGGCAGAAGCTTCTGCGGGGATTGGGTTCTGCTTGCAGGTTCACCAGATATGAAACTGTGGTTAAAGAATATCGGACTGTGACTATCGATTCTTGGAGGCTCATGATGCTATAACTTAGATTCCAATTCACCTCAAGCAAAAGCCCGTGAGGAACAGATATAGACATTAGATTAGATCAACAGTTTGTATTTCATTTGCTGGACCTGGAAGCCCTATAATCTAGATCAGATAACATGAAGCTCGACCAAAAGGCACTCTGTAATTGTATCAAGATTGTTTTATATTCAAGAGAACATTATGTTATTGATTAGTAACATACACTTCAATTGGGTGGAAATACAGAGCAAAGTGTACATGTTTGATGTTTAAGAGTGAATACATATTTCATCCTATGGGAGATTATATCTATCAGAAGGCGGCGCAAGGCCTAGTTTGCTTCAGTATTGCATGACCTTGATCAAGAACTAAAAGAACAGGTTCTACTATTTCAAAACCAAAGATAGCAAACAGAACACCGATGCATCAACATTGTTGATACTTGACAGAAAGATATAGGTTCTTTTCCAAATCATATAAAAAATGATCATCCAAACTTTATAACGGGATCCGTTATGAGAATAATTAGAATTGGAAGAGTCTGGCTACGCAGACGTCCTTTGAACTGGGAAGATTTCTTTTCAATAACAGGCATCCATTTAGAAGAAAAAACAACATTGTACCCCTCATCTGTGTTTCATTAGAGCATACAACCACCGCCACTTGAGCTTTTCACAGAATGGACAATTTCTGGTGGAAAAAATACCTAGGTTCTGGAACACTGCCAAATTTTATTCAGCTGTACTAAAATCTAACAGTATAGTGACAGGTGATAAGACCTGCAACAATTTGTTTTGGGAACCACTCCACATTTGTTTAGGCCGCACTATGTCCATGGAATCGGCAACTCAGTGTAATGTAAACAAAATTAGACTCCATCTGAATATCAGATATGGGTTTACGTTAGACTGATAGAGGTGGCATAGGATTGCAAAACTGTCAAAGCCTGCTCTGTAACAGCTCTGTTCCTGGCTCGCTTAACCCAGTCATCCACAACTTCAGCTGCCTGGCTGCCTTTCACTCCATTCTCAAGGGCATCTGCAGCTTCACAGAGCTTCCCTTGAGCTAACAGGTTCTCTACTTTATTAATGAGAGATTCAGTTCCATCACCTGATTGGTCTGCCTCCTTAACCTGAACAGTATTAAGAAATAAGGTCTTTCATATGCAAACAAACACCTTGAGGTTTGTGAGTAATATACTTATTTGATTATACCGTTGTATCTTTACTGCTGCAACAAAGAAATGATACCTTTAACAAGGAGGCAATATGGGCGAGCGAATGTGTCAATAGTCCACCACCACCTGGGGGAATTAGGCTGGCGCGCCTCAGTGTTCCCTTCATTTCATTAAACTGTAACACCATGCAACACTCCCTTCTTAAGTAACTCATTTCTTTTAATTATGAAATAAACACACAAAAAGGATATCATGGCCCCAAGATAATTCTCCCTAATCACACACTCAAATCTCTCAGATTACTAAGTGCAAATGGAAGTTAATCATTTTCGACTTTTCGTGAAAGCTTACATTCACGAAGTATATTGGCTTGAGATGTTTCTGCTTCTATTAATTCTTCTTACATCACAAATAGATCTAATTCACAATATTTTCTAAATTAGATAAGATAACTTGCCTTATGATTCAACTGGGACAAAGTATCTGTTCCGCATTCCTGCGTCTCCTCGGGAAGAGAGGAGATAACAAGTGTTATAAGTGAATCTTTATCAACACCTTCAAGCTGTGTGCGGAGAGCCTCCATTTCCTTTTGTATTGGCAGCCCTTTAGTTAATGCATCTTCCAAAGCGAGTGTTCCCTGCAATACACAAATGGTTTAAGCAAAACTCCCAGTCAAAATGCATTTTCTGGACGAAATGCATGCGCATTCATTCAGTTCAATTTTGTAATGTTGCACCCAATTAAAATATGAATAACCCACAGTGACTTCAAAATACATAACTTCAAATTCAATATGAGAAACAATTACTACATCATTTAGGCCTTGAGCAACCCAGAGGATTTCATGCATTAAATGAGGGGGAAGCTAATGTTAGAAGTTAGTCATCAGACAAACAACCATTCAGTGAGTTTTAGAGGTTAAATATTGATCAACTTTGGAGTCTAACATGGGTAAATCCCATCTCAAACCATTTTTTTCATTATTCATTCAGACAGTGCTAAGCTCAAATTAGCTGCTAGATCACATATATGCTAATCAGGTACATGAACTAGGAGTCTACCATGGGTGTTTGCACAATTTATCTCAGATGTGCTGTTTTTCTATTTGAGATCCCTTTCTTTTCTTCATTGTCCTCTCAGAATCTCGGAAAGTATTAAAGCTTAAACCACATTCTTAACCCAAATCAAATCAACTGGGAATTCATCCAAGACATTAGACATGGCAACTCCATGGGCTTTCAGAATCAGCTAACTCACTTATGTATCTTCAAAGGAAGGGAAGAATACATTGATCCAGTTTGTTGATTAATCATTTGATGTTTTTAAAAAGGGTGGGAAGAATACATTCTATTCTACCATGTAACAATCTTAGGGGTCAGCAGACTTAAAAGAACATAATCCATATACTACATAATCCAATCTTAATTTGTGTTCTTGATAAATGATAATGAACAGCTAGCCACACCGAAGCTAGAACCATTCTCAACTCCATGATGCACAAACTACTATTGCATGAAAAAAGTATTCATGCTCAAACCAATATGGAGAACAAAACTGGTCCGGTCAAGAAAAATATGAAGAAAAAATGGCCATTTTCAAAGTCATATATTGGACGATACAAACAGTTATATGAATTCTGAAGGCAAAGAAGAAAGGCCTTACTATGGCAAGCTTGTGAATGGAATGACTCTGGCGAGCTTCTTCTGAGCGTGCGTAAAACGCCATGCACAATGCATTAATCTGCAAAGTACGACAGAAATTTAAGTAAAAAAAGCCACAACTTGGAGTACTACAAGAAAGAAAACCATCAATATTACTGATCTCTTTAGGAATGCCAACGAAGGTGAGAATAAATCTGAAAAAATAAGATATGATCTGAAATAGGAACCATGCAGCCAACTTTTTGCTATCATTTCATCGTCCTTGCTTTTGCTAAGGTTGTATCCATTTAACTTATCTTTCTAAATGAGACTGGATAATTCACATGCATCATCTTCAAACAGAGGATCCAAATTCCGTATTGACCAGGATATTAGAATCTTCAGATGAAGACATAGTGAAATAATCGAACTGTTGTTATTGTTTTACTCCAATAAAAATATATCTGAAAGACCCAGATTAATTTGATAGATATTACATGGTTTTACCAGTAAGTTTTAATGTTTAAATATGCCAGAAATCCAACCGTTAACAGCAGAAAGATATAGTACATGAAGGTTTGCTTCGGCCATTTTTTCAATCTGTGAAGCCTTCTCACTCGCAATTGCTGCAGCAAGTTCAGCTTTGGCTATATCCTGCATCTTCTTTAGTGTTTGTTCAACTTCAATCTCCTGCATATAGACAATGCAGCACAAGGACGCAGATAATTTAATTTCACCAGACAAAGAGAAAAGGAGATTAACAATATATTGATACCTTTTGCTCGAGTTCAATTTTAAGTTTTTCTTCTAATTTCTCTTGAAGTGATTTGATAGCAGCAGCAGCTTTCACTCTTTCCTTGGTTAATTCCTGAAAATATTACAAAAGGCAATGGCCTAAGTGATGATATTTAATCCCTTTTCGCAAAGCTGGAGTTTGAACTGAGTGCAAACAATTTTGTGTTCTAATATGACAAATTATCTTTTAAATTTAATAATCATTACTTCCTCCATCCCATCCCTAATTTTACATGTTGCTCTCTGCCCTCTAGGCAGGCCAAAAACTAACTCGAATTGAAAACACAAACTTCAATAATGCTATTATTTCTTCTTATTAAATAATACGAAAAAAAAATTATGAGCTATTTATCATTTTCTAGAAACATACTATGAGTTGTGACTGTAGACGGAGAGCTGGGGCGGAGGGAGTAAATTGAGAATGCATGTGGCACTAATGTCAACAAAATCTGTAAAGAAGATTGTTAAGACTAGGATCCCAACCGTTACTTTAACAAAATGTGTAATAACTAAAGTTTACACTCCCGAACAATCACGCTCTCCATACAGAATAGGACCCCCTCTGGATGCAGCCAATATTAAGAAGTGAACGTAACAGAGGAAACCCACGGAAACAATAACAAGCTATTCTAACATGATTGTTGATGGCACGGCAAATTATATATGCAAATCTAATAAGAAATCATAACAAAAGAAAAGGATTTAAGTGAAACCTTATCCAAAATGGCCTCCCTTTCAGCATACATGAGTTCCCTGACTCTTGCATCCTTGATTTCTTTTTCATACTTTTCCTGTATGATTTAATACACACGTAAGCAGACTACAAGATATACAACTGCACATCTTGGTATATTGGGAGTACTCCATGCTAAACATGGAAAGAAAAGAAGTAAAGTTCAGAATTGCAATTACTGAATCTTTACTTTCTTTTGGCTGGTTCGTTTTGTTCAAGTATATTAAAAAGATATGTTTCTTCACCTTTATGGCTCTCTTCTCTTCAGCGAAAGTCCGTGCATCTATCTTTGCCTGTCTTTCCTCAGCAGCATGTATCGCTTGCAAGAAATCAAGAACCAATACCCCATCCTTAGACGAGTAGCCATCAATTGGATCCTCCCTTTTGGAAATTACATTCTTCAGTTAAAAAAAAAAACACTTATTAAAACAAATCTTATTGAAGTTACCAACCGTTAAATTTTATTTGATATTGACGCAATAAAATCAGGTGAAAATGTGCAGGTTTAAATGATACTAATATGTAATAGTAGCACCAACCAATTCTTTGCTAGAAGTATCTGCAGGGATATCTTCAGAATTATCTTTTAAGAGGTAATCGCCCAGGAGAGAACTAGACTGTGCTCCGTCATCCTGAACAACATAGCAAAAGTTGATTCACGAGGAACCAGGAATGCTTTGCTCGAAAAATTGACTTAATGGCAAATAGAATTACGACAGAAAGCTTATATGCTTAAAGAAACAAAATGTTTACCTCTTGCACATCCTTAGTTGTGATTTGCTCACTTGGTACAGAGTTTGTCACAACTTCGTCAGGCATTGTGTCAGTTGTTTTAGTTATTGGTGCAGCTTCAATAGCCGTTTCCTGCTCCTGGTCAAGTTTCACCTCTGCGTTCTTCAGGTCAAAACTTTCCTCGGCTGGTTTGACAATCGTATCCTCCGATGGCATGCTGCTTTGAGGAATGACAGGTGAGTTTATTTCTTCAACTTGGTCAATATTTTCTTGTTCAGGAGCCATCGCATCTGTTTTTTGAGAATCTCTAACTGCTTCAACTGTGACTGAACCTTCGGGCAGGCTATTCTCTGAATGTGATTCAACATTACTTTCAATGTGGTCCAGAGTGGAGCTTGATGTATTAGATGTATCCAAGCCATCTGTTGCAGCTGTTTTCGGGAACTCACTCTCCTGATGTAATGAACTTGTCCCTGATGATTCCTGAGTATCCTTTTCTGGAGTCTGAGGTTTGTTGTATTCACCAATGCTTTGATGTTCTTTGCTAATATATTTGTCAAGATACCCATTATAGTAAGTTGCAAGTAAAGCAGATCCAACCACAATACCTCCTGTGATAATTTTTGGTAAATTACTTTTCGGTTCAGGATTATTAGGTAGATTACTTTTTTGTTCAGGATTACTGCTGCCTGGCCCTGGAACTGGACGAGGCTTATGTGGCTCATTTTTCCGAGACACAGAAAACGCCCTGGAAGAAAGATATGAAGGTACCTACACATAATATCATTGTTGAATCAGATTGGAAGATAAAATATTTCAAATAATTAAAATCCAAATTACTCTTTATGAATGAGTTTAGACGTAAATATGTCAAAGTTCTGGAATTATCATGAAACTTGTTGGGGTTAAGCACACTACAAGTAGTGTAATCTATACTACTATCATTTTTCAAAATCACTATTATAATGAGAATCGGATGAAAATAATTCTTATTCTTTAATAAACGAGCAGACGGAATAAATACTAAGCCACCTCGGCCGTGATAATTCCACACCATCATGAGTACCTCCCCCATACAACTCACTATACTTCCAGCAAAAATTAGAAAACTAAATTGAAACAAGGAACCTCTGTTTTCCATCTCCTTTGTCCTATTAAGTCATGCAACACAGTGACTTAACACAACTAATTCAGAAGCGCACACACACACTTCATCTCTGAACTGAATTCTCAGATGTGTTATATTGCCCATCATCTTTATATCTTTTTAATAACAAGCAATCCAATTATAATTCTTATTCCCACCCTCTGAGCACACATTTATTCTATCTCGTTGTATATCACCTCGGTTGTCTATGATTCACTCGATGCAATTTAACTATTCGTCACTCTAACAAAGCTAAACTAAACCCAAGCAAATCCTCAATGCTTATTTTCAAATGCACTAAACTAAACAAGCTATTTACTCTCATTAGATTGAGATACCAATTTTCGAGAAGCACATTATTGATTCAGTATTTCAGTCAGAACATTGCAGCTAAGTCGGACAACCTGAAGAAAAACCTCAACAAAGCATTGTTAAATTGCTAAAATCTCAAGTCAATGATACTCAATCAGCTTCATACAGACCTGTAGTTTGTACACTACAAAGAAACGCCTAAAAACCATCACATATACCATTTCCCATTTCGAGCAAACAAAATTCATTTCAGCAAAAGAGTATAAAAAAATAATAAGCCAAACTTTAAACAATCACCTGAGTTTTAGTCCTCAGTGGAACATTCTTGAGCTGCAAAACAGACCTGGAAAACAAAATCGAAAGGTTAAAACCCTATAGATGCAAGTGTACTGACTAAGCAGGCCATTCGATGCACGAAGGAAATTCGTGTTTACCTGCGAAACATTGTAGAGTAACAATCGGAGAATCGGCGAACAGAGTTAGCTTTTTATTTTTGGCCGATTTATAACATTCTGTGTTTTTTCTCTTCCGGCAATGGCCGCAGAGAAATGGTGGAGTTCGGATGGAGAATGGCAATGGTTTAGCGATTAAAGAAATCGCGTTCACCTGCCTAAACGATTTATGAGATTTATTTATTATTATTTTATTTTTTCATTAATTGTGATTTGTAAATATACTACCGCGAACCATCGGGTAATAAAGTGATTTCGCTAATTTCGAAAGTTAGCCGTGAGAACTTTGGACAAAGCCAACAATAGTACATGTCATATCAATAAAACGGACGTGTATAGTTCAAGTCATAAATAATTATATGATCCAAGTTTAATTTATCATTGCACAAGTGGTTACATATGGTATGTGTGTTGGTATATCCTCACAACCTTGATGAATGCAAGTGATTGGTTCTAGGACATAATTACACTACATCACCGATATTGAAATGTTAAAAACATAGTGAACTAATAGTGATGGTTCCAACAATATTGGCATTTGGCGGCATCTTTTGGTGTAACTAGTTATTCCTCACCTTAGACCAGCCCCAATGGGGGCTGGCAAAAGGCTGTCGTTGTTAACGACAGCCTTGATGGCGCCCCAATGGGCGCCATTTAAGGCCTGTCGTTAACAACGACAGGCCATTCCTGGCGTGAGACGCCAGGAATGGCGTTGTTACAATTTGAGGTGGGCCTGCTGGCCCA
>JAYMSL010002512.1:0-14159 GCA_036897195.1 Plantago coronopus | reverse complement strand
AAAAACGGTCATGGTGACATTGTTTTAATTGTAACAGGTTGCGATGTTGGCACACCAAAATGTTGGTAACCCATAGTAGATAGTTTTATTTGATTTTTTTATAAAAAAAAGTTGTTTTAAAATTTTTATTTTTCCAATTCCGTCGAGTATCGACGGGCCAGTGGCTAGTTTCTATTTCATTACATAAGCACATATTGGGGTGTTACATGAGTTATAAGACTATTTTCCAAGATACGTATAGTTGTCGAACTGTCTAAATCATTAGTTACATAACTTTAAAGCCACAAGGGGCGATTATTCCAAATTTTCATAGTAATAGTAGTAGGTCGGAGTTTATGTGATATCCGGATGATTGTTTCAAAACTTGCAGTTGCTTCCTTTCTTAGCCAAAAATATCCCAGTGCTATTCATCTCCCTATAGACAAAAGAGCAAAAGACCTCTTCCACTTGTGCTAGCAGATTCCATATCTAAGTTACTACTCCCTCCGATACTTTACCTACTTTCCATTTTTTGATGTCCAACAAAACTTTACCCATTACCAAATAAGGAAATCACCCCACACACTAAAACATTATTTTAACATCAATACATTCTTTTTTGTGAAATATGAAAGACGACTAGGTTTTTGGGAAAACAAATTCTTGTCACTTGGATGTAAAATATTTCTAATAAATGCGGTGTTGACGACCCTCCCCACTTATTTCTTCTCATTTTATAATGCCCCGGTGAACATAGTTAAAAAATTCACGGCCTTTCAAAGAAAATTTTTAGGGGGGGGGGGGCGATGTAGAACAAGGAAAAAGAAAGATCGTTTGGGTAAAATGGGAAAGTGTGTCGAGATAAAAAAAAGAAGGTGGTCTAGGAATAAAAAATCTTAAATGGTTTAATCAAGCTTTATTAAGTAAATGGTTTTGGCGAATAATGGAAGGGGCCGGGGTGATGAGTTACGGAAAAGGATTTTAGAGTCAAAGTATGGAAAAGCAATTGATAATGTTGAATATTTAAAAGAAAATAGGAAAAGGAAGAATGGATGGTCGAGTTGGTGGTTCGATATCATTGGGGTAATTGAACAAGAAGATCGGTTCATAAGTAAATGTAATAAAAAAAATTGGGAATGGAAAGGGGACTAGGTTCTGGATAGATATTTGGGGACATTATACCACAAATTTGAAAACAAAATATCCAAGATTATATGCTTTGGAAATGGAGAAACAATGCATTGCAGATCGTATGGAACATGCGCCGGAATCAGTGAGATACAAATGGAAGTGGCGAAGACAAATGCTGGACAGAGAGGTACATGCGGCAAATGGAGGAAGAATGTAAACAGCAGCATTTGATACAGGGACAAAAAGACAAATGGCTATGAATGCCGAATGGACAGCAAGTATATACAACAAAAGGCGGATATGCAGTGCTCAATAACTCAGAAATTGCGGATGGAATGGATCAGTGGGCAGAAAGATTATGGAATAAATGGACACCAACAAAAACATAAGCATTTGTGTGAAAATTAATACAAGATAAAATCCCGTCAAAAGAGAATTTAGAGAAGCGAGGTATTTTCTTTAGTGTGGAAGGACGGAGATGTCATAATTGTAAAGACGAGTTGGAAACATCTTGACACATCATTGGAGGATGCCGGTTTGCGTTGCATATATGGCAAAAGATATTTAGATGGTTGGACATGAATATACAAATCAGACATAATTTTGAAGAGTTCTTCGGGAATTTTGAGGCAGAACATGGGAATATCAAGAGGGACACGTGGAATGCCCTATGGTTGTGCAGAACACGGCAAATTTGGATAACAAGAAATTCAGCACTATTTGGGAACGTGCGGCTATCGGTTGAAGAAGTCGCGGAAAAGGTAAAAATTGCAACTTGGTTTTGGTTCAAAGGTAATGGAATTTTAAAAAACTACAATAACTCATCTAGTTGGTTCCTGGAACCGACATTATGTTTATCATCTGGATAGTTGCTGCTGTTGTTGTATGGCTTACACAGGTATAGAAGGCGACATCAAGACACGAGAAAAAAGAGGCAGAATATGGCCGACAGAAACAAGAAAGCCGAGTGCTCATGCAAGGTCAAACACAAAGCTGTTAATGAGAGAAATTTGATTATATACTCTTGGGGAGTGAACGGGCTTTAGACTAGCGTAGCTTGTATTAGAAATAACATATGTATCAAGCCCATGAAAGGGTGGTTGAGGGGTAGAATGTATTAGAACAAAACATTGTATCGGTTGAGGTGGACCTTCGGACATCTGACGATTGGTTGCACTCTTTTTTCCTACGAGGGGTTTTATCCCGATTGGGTTTTCCCCTCGAAGGTTTTTAAGGAGGTAACAATCGTTAGGTTCGTTATGTCCAAGGTCAAGGTGGAGGGAGTTTGGGTAGTGATGCATTGGTGATTATTCGTGGGCAAGACAGATAATGCGGAACCCATACCGCCACACGTGTACATAACTATAGCAATAATAAAAATATTTTCGCCGTTTCAAAAAAAAAAAAAAAATCAATACATTTTTTATCACCACACATTCTCAAAAAGTAATTTACCTCACTTACTTTTTCATTTTAACTCCATTATTTTAACTCATTTTCTTAAATTATGCGCAAACTCTAACGGGTAATGTTTTGTGGGACGGAGGGAGTAGTATCTAGTACTTCCATGTCGGGTCTTGGAGCCTTCAAACACAGTTAAAACTTAAACATGTATAGTGAGTCCATTTGCAGTTAATTCAAGTTTAGAGAAACCATTTTCAACTGCCCTTCTTAATCCTTCCTTGATGGGCATATTCAACAGTGTTAGTAGTATCAGTAATTAACTTCAAGTTGTATGAAGAAAAAAGAATACAATCAGCAGCAAGTAGACAATATATTTGGTTTGTTTTTTGAATAATAAATTCCCTAGTCAATTGATGTTCCGAATTGTGTCCTTAACGTAATCAGTATGTATAGCTAAAGTGAAACCTGGTTGCTATCCCCCAAGTGTTTTGTTGAATACTACTACATTGATTCACCAGCATACCGGCCGGAGTACGTTCTCCTAGGGAACCAATAATTATAAGCCATTAATTAAGTCCTTAACTATACTCTAATTACAAATATTAAGCTGAGTACGCACTTGACATCATATAATTATTGATACCGCCGTTGTAGTATTGAAATGTCGTAGATGTAGCACGTATCCGAATACTAGCTACTATATATGTATCAAGTGTTTGTCAAACTATGCAGGTATCGGACTCAAATCATATGATATGGAAGTTCTGCACGAATAACTTTGTAGTATCATCATATATGTGTTCATCCATGCCTGCAGGTGGAGATGAGGTCGTCGTCGCATTGTGTTCTTCATCGGGGACTCGTTCTTCATCATCTTCGTCATCAATAACTCCCCAACAGGACGAAGAAGACCACTTGTTACAGCACATCATCAACACATCAAGGTGCGGAGTATATACTTGAATCTTGCCAGTTTAATTTTATTTGTATATACTTGAATCTTGTCAGTTTTTATTTGTAGATATTAAGGTACCTTTTATGTCCTATTCCTTATTTTTAATGCATCACTTAACTAATCTCATATTCTGATTCTTAAATTTATTTATAGCTAACCTATCATTGATCGATCTGTAGTTTACATAGTAGATCATTAATCCAACTGGTACATATAAATTAATTTTACTAATATTCGCAGGTAGCTCGTGTACTATAAGAACAAGCATAAAAACAATACAAGCATAAAAACAGTACGGGCTCAGAATTATAGCACGAGCTTCCTGGATCTATGGTGTTGTGAACTTGTGATATATATTTCATTTAATCTAATCTAGTATAGTTTAGTATATTAATTAGCTGGCGGTGCATTTGAACTGTTTTTGTCTTAAGTTTATTTCTAGTACTTCTAACTAACTTCTCAGTTCTAATACTAGTAGTCTGGTCTATATATAGGGCTGGCCATGCCATGCTGCTGACCATGCTTCTCATTAACTCTGTTAGCTCTAAGTTCTAATAGTCATGTGCTTATTTCGTAGTACCAGTAGTAGTACTGATCGATCTCCTTCACAACTCCAACTTCACGGCTGCAGCTTCCATGGCGACAACAAGTCCCCGCCTGATGAAATCTTCGACCACAATGGTGATGCTGTTGATCATGAAACTAGCACAAGGAACTGTTGCTGTAGCTTAACCACATCATTTGCTCAATTTCCTCAACTCAATCAGGTATCTGCAACACTAATGTGTGACTCTGATCCCTTAGCGCCCCATCATGACATTATGCATATGATAACTAACCAAGAATTAAATAAGAATTGCATGTTTAAGTCAACAATCAACTACTTACTACTTACAAAAATACTTAATAGATTGCTTGAACCTTGAAAGAAACACAATAATGGAATGTGGAAATTCATAGTATACAATAATTTTTGCACGGACACAATTACACATCAAGTCTTGAGATTTTTTTTCATATCAGATCATGTCTTGTCTTAAATAATAGAGTAAACTGTAGTCTGTATATGTACCATTGATAACATATCACAAATAAGCTGACTGTAATATGAGCTGGATATTGATTCTGCATTATCAATCTAATTTTAATTACCATCACTCTAAACACACTTAGCTTCATTAACCTTTTCCATCTGCTATATGTCTATCTGATTATAAGGGAATCACACTGTGAAGCTATGTATAGTATAGACTAATGTTTCCTTGAGTACGTATTAATTCGATCGAATAATATAGTGATGAATGAACATTGTGTGTACATGTAATGCAGGCAATGGAAGAGGTAATCAGGCTATGGAAGATAGCACGCCCTGTTGCACTTACAACATTGCTCTACTTCTCAAAAACCATTATCTCAATGCTCTTCTTAGGCCACATGGACAAGTTCGAACTAGCCGGGGGTTCACTAGCCATCGGCTTTGCCAACATCACAGGTTTTTCCGTCGTCAAAGGCCTATGTACAGGCATGGATCCCATTTGCACCCAGGCATTTGGAGCAAGACGCTGGAACGTTCTCACCCAAACCTACATCAAAACTGTTCTCCTACTCCTCATCGCGACAATCCCTACTGCCCTGATCTGGCTAAACTGTGACATTGTTTTCCAACTATTAGGCCAGGACAGACTCATCAGCAGAATTGCCAAAGATTACCTTATGTTCTCCCTGCCTGAATTGCTAACTCATGCAAATCTTATACCTCTCCGAACGCTCATAAGGTCTCAGGGCCTTAACCTGCCAAACACTATCGTCGCCACTTGTGTTTCAATCCTTCATATACCTATAACAGTTTACCTTGTCTCGCATATCAATTTACGCGTGAAAGGAATTGCTCTAGCCTCTGTCATTTACTCACTTAACATGAACATTGGCCTGTATATTTACTTGTACTTCTCAAAAGTCGCGATTAAACCATGGCATTGTGCTACACTTGGCTCAATCTTCCACGGATGGGAGCCTTTGTTAGGCCTGGCTTTACCAAGTGTTTGCCAGACATGTCTAGAGTGGTGGTGGTATGAAATCATCCTGTTCCTAAGTGGACTACTTACCAATCCGGAATCTTGCGTGGCAGCTATGGGAATACTTATCCAAACGACAGGCGTGGTTTATGTTTTCCCTTCTGCATTAGGCCTCAGCATTTCTCAGCGAATTGGCCACGAGTTGGGAGCTGGACAACCAGTTCGAGCACAACTGGCAGCTAAGATTGGCATCTTAGTTGCCTTATTTTACGGTTTCACTGCATTTGGGGTGAGTATAATGGTAAGGTCCTCGTGGGGAAAATTGTACACCAACGATCGACAAGTATTTGATTTGATCTCGGGCGTTCTTCCAATCCTGGGATTAGCAGAAATTGGGAATGCACCTCAGACAGCTGCCTGTGGGGTGTTAACAGGATCAGCTAGGCCTAAAGTTGGGGTGCGCGTAAACTTAGCTGCATTTTACTTGGTTGGATTGCCATGTTCGGCTGCATTTGCGTTTAAGATGAAGATCGGGTTTAGGGGGCTGTGGCTCGGATTAGTCGCAGCCCAGGTGACATGTTTGGGATTGATGCTGTATAGTTTGGCTACGACTGACTGGAAGCACGAGGCAAAACGAGCTGAAGAGCTGACGATCAAGGCTGGGGAAAACGATGAACATCCTGATTTTCGTCCTGGAACCTTTAACTTGCAACAGGTTACATAATTTGATAATAATTAGTTGATGATATACTACATTTTTCAAAATGAATTATAAATTCAAAATCTTGTTCAGCCTGGTCAAGAAACTAGTACGATGCAGTACTTAGAAGTTGAAGCACATTAGATCTATTCGATTTTGTTCAAAATTTTCTAAATTGAATTGAATTGACTCGTAAAATGAAACTCAAATGAATTAAATGGATTTAAACTAAAATGAACGGTAGATATAAAATGATAATATTGTTTAGCGAGAAACAAACAAAACGAGGTGTGGGTCAAGTCGACATATTAAAATCACAAATTAAATAAAGAAAATTGCCAAGTCAAGATTTGCGACTTAATTCGTGTCACCAACTCATGTATATTATATGATGAAAAAATTAATAAGCACGATATTCAGAATGTAATTATATACTTTAATTAATATAAGTTAATGGTCTTGGTCATCCCCATAATGATTAATGGTTTAAATTTGGTGATAGAGAGTGAATGCTCACCAAATACATATTCAAGTTAATGGTCTTCGGGCGGACTTCTGTGCATATGGGACTGCAAAGTATTCAGGAAGGAGAATATCAGAGGTGAAAAGGGATATTTAGAAGTGTCAGGGATATGGGAAAACTCTCTGGTATACATTATGAATGTATACGGCCCGAAGTATAGTAGTGAAAAGAAAGAGCTGTGGAGTACGATTCGTCAAAGAATAGATAGCAGCAAGTCAAAATTGTGGTGTATTTGCGGGGATTTCAACGAGATTAGAGTGGAAGCTGAGAGGAAGGGGCTGGGCAAGAGAGGGGTTAACAGTGATATGCGACATTTCGACGATTTTGTGAAAGAAATTGAGTTTCTGGACCTTCCCCTCCATAGGCGCAGGTATACTTGGTATAGGGATAATGGAACCTGCTGTAGTAGGTTGGACAGATTTTTAGTGTCGGAGGAGTGGATTAGGAAATGGGACAATCTCACGCAGGTGGGTCTTAGGCGTAAAGTTTCGGATCACGCTGCTATAATTCTGAAACAGCAATCGGAAGATTGGGGCCCCCGACCGTTTAAATATCTAAGTGGGTGGCATAAAGAAAAAGAATTTGTCAAACTTGTTGAGGAATTCTGGAGTAATTGTTCTGTAGCAGGGTGGAGTAGCTATCGTATAAAGGTAAAGCTCCAGAAGCTCAAGGAAATAATAAAGTGTTGGCATAAGAAGTCTTTTGGAGGAGTTGATTTGGAGATAGAAAAATGGGTTAGAGAATTGCTTATTGCTGATGAGAAGCTCCCCCAAGCACTGCAGGAAGCTCAGGGTGGTGATATGCCTGGAGCCATTCCTGTGCTAAATACTGGTAATGTTTCTGCACTGGAGGACGCGCAGAGGCAGCAGGCGCAGGCCATGGATAGGCTTAATCGGGCTATGGAAATGAAAAGAAATATTTCGTTTCATCAATCTCGGGAAAAGTGGGGTAAGGAAGGCGACGCAAACACCCGCTATTTTCATGCGTGTCTGAAAAGTAGAGGTAGACAAAGGGAGTTGAAAGGCATTCGAATTGGAGGTCGCTGGATTGAGGGGGTGAAATCAGTGAAAGAGGGTATCTTCTGCCACTTTGAAAAGCAGTTCAGTGAAGTGGCGAATTTTCGTAATAGTATTCTTGGTTTTGCTGGAGAATGTCTAGGCCATTTGGATCGCGAAGAATTGGAAGCAGACTTTAGTACGGAAGAAATTAAATCTGCTATTTGGGACTGTGGGGTGGAGCGAAGTCCGGGTCCAGATGGGTTTTCATTTCATTTCTTCAGACGATTTTGGGAGGTACTGAGTGACGATTTGCTGAAAATGTTCCAGGAGTTTCACTGTAATGCCAAATTTGCAAAAGGTGTAAACTCTTCTTTTTTTACACTAATTCCAAAAGTCAGCAACCCTGTGGCTATTGAGGATTTCAGGCCGATATCACTGATTGGCAGTACGTATAAGATTGTGGCAAAGGTGTTATCTAAGAGGTTAGGCCCTAAGCTTGATAAGCTTATTTCTGTGAATCAATCGGCTTTTGTGGGGGATCGTAACATTCTTGACGGGGTGGTAATAGCCAACGAAATTATAGACGAGGCTAAAAAATTGAAGAGAAAGTGTTTCTTATTTAAGATTGACTTTGCTAAAGCCTATGATATGGTTTCCTGGGATTATCTTATTGAGATGATGCACTTACTGGGATTCGGCAGCCAGTGGATTGATTGGATAAAATGCTGTATATCTTCAGCTTCTGCCTCTATTCTTGTCAATGGCAGTCCGACGGAGGAATTTAGTCTGAAACGTGGCTTACGTCAAGGTGATCCGTTGTCTCCTTTTCTCTTTCTCATAGTGGCTGAGGGTCTGAGTTTGATGATGAAGAAGGCGTGTGAGGATGGGTTTTTTAAACCAATTTCTGTAGGGAAAAATAAGGTGGTAGTGTCGCACCTCCAATTTGCGGATGATACTATCTTCTTCGGTGAGGCTATTGATAGTAATATCACTGCCTTGAAAGGGATTCTTAGGTGTTTTGAAGCTTCTTCGGGTCTAAAAGTGAATTTTAAGAAGAGCAGCTTGGTTTGCCTTGGAGTCGACAGTGAAGTGAGTTCTCGGTGGGCTAATAAACTGAATTGTGTCGAAGGTACGCTTCCTTTTTCGTATCTCGGGTTACCTATTGGGGCTAGTGAAAACAAAGCAGCTTGCTGGAATGTAGTGGTTGAAAAGATGTCGAAAAAATTGAAAAAGTGGGAGCTTAACTACCTATCTTTCGGGGGAAGGTTGACATTGTTGAAGTCAGTTGTTGGTTCTTTACCGCTGTATTTTCTATCCCACTTCATTGCGCCTAAATGTGTTATCAAAAAGTTGGTGAGCATTCAATCTCATTTCCTTTGGGGAGGTCAGCCGGGCGGGAATAGAAAGATCCACTGGACTGATTGGAATACTGTTTGTTCCAGCAAATTTGATGGGGGTCTTGGAGTTCGGGACTTAGGCTTATTCAATCATGCCTTAGTCGGCAAATGGGGCTGGGCCTTACTAACAAAGAAAGGGCTTTGGAGATTGGTGTTGGAGTCTAAATATGGTGGTGTTTTAAATTGTGTGAATAGGTGGCTGCGTACAGGAAAGAAAGTAGCCGGGTGGTCGTCCTGGTGGTCGAATTTGGTGACAAAAGTGATGTCCCAACCTTGGTTTCGGAATAATCTTTTAAGAACGGTTGGGACGGGAGATGACACAAGTTTTTGGGAAGATCCTTGGGTCGAAAAAGGTTATATTTTGAAGGAAGTCTTTCACAACTTGTATAACTTGGAACTGGAAAAGAATTGCTCAGTAAGAAATCGTCTAAATGTGGAGTTCGAGTGGTGTTGGCAGCAGGAGCCTTCTTCGGATGCAGTGAGAGAAGTGGAAAACCTGGAGATTCTTCTGAATCCTTATCTTGTGCGATCAGAGTCTACGGACACTTGGAGTTGGAATTCTAACGTGTATAAAGTGAAGTCTGGGTATGCCCAGCTTCTGGAGTCTGACCGCCCCCCTGGTGCTCAGTTGGATGCCAATTTCTCTTGGGAGAAGTGTGTATGGATTAAAGGTATCCCGCTCAAGGTTAGTTGCTTTGTTTGGTTGGCTGTTCTTGACAGGTTTGCTTCTTGGTCTAATCTACGTAATCGGAGGATTATCCACGAGGAAACTTCTATCATTTGCAAAAGATGCGATAGTGTTGAGGAGGACTCATTCCATCTACTCATTGGTTGTAGTTCATCTAGAAATGTTTGGATTCTTATTGCAAATTGGTGCAATCTCTCGTGTTCGGATATATCTTCGTGTAAAAGGCTCCTCTATTCGGCTTTCTTAGGCAGCAGCACTTCACGGGTTGAGGAAGCCAGAATCATTTGCCAGGCGGTTCTTTGGGAAATCTGGCGCGCTAGGAATGCTCTTTTATTTGATAACTGTGCCTTCTCTCCTATGGAAATTGCGGAGAAAGTGAAACGGGTGTTGTGGTGGTGGTTTAAAAATGCGGGGCGTATTGTGGATGGGTCTAGCTTTACCTCTTGGCTTCTTCATCCTGATAAATGTATGAAATAGTTTGCTGTTTGTCTTCCCTGGTGTAGAATTGTTTGGGAAGTGCTGTAAACTGTAAGGCTTTGCCTTGTTTCTCTGGTTTCTTAATATACATATAATTTTTGGCTGTTTCAAAAAAAAAAATTCTTGGGCCGGCCGTTTGCTTGCTTGCTACACAAGTCCAATTAAGTGGGAAAATGTAGTAAATCGCATGTAAAGTTTGTCAACGTAACATCATATCCTCGAAGTTGTTACTAGCAAATAAATAGTTAAGTACATGACATAACTAGTTTTCATTCTTAACTTTATTAATAATTAATTGCATAAAACCTACGGGTTACGGCATTGACAGATCACATGCAACGACCATATCTAGGTCAATTATATAGTTAATCACCCATTAATTATTTAATTAATTCAATACACGTAAATCGAATAATCGATCATTGTCGTTGACATTTGCCCCCTAATTCGAGGTAATTACTATACTTATAAGTCCACCACACAGAAACACACAAAAAATGTATCTTTCAGCAGCATTGAACGTGTAACCACCCGACCCGACACTTTGTAGGTGGAGATTCCGACCTTTTAGGCTAGCGTGATTATAACTACTTCCTAAGTTATTTTCCTGGTTATATACAGATATACTGGCTTCACAAACCAACACATGACGTAATCTGCACACTTTGTCCGTACTTGTACGCGTGTCGGTTTGGTACCTAAACATAGAATCTTATATATAGATGAATTTTCGGAAAAAAAGTGCAGTTTTTTGATATGAGTAGCGTTCTCATTAGATCATTTATTCATTTGAACTCTTTCGAAACTTTGGAGGTTACACCACAATGTTACACTAGACTTTAGTACAGAAGTACACATAAAATTTGGTGCTCACAAATCCATTTGGACAAAGTCCAGCTTTTTGTAGGTAAAGACCAAACAGTAACGACTAAAGACAAGGTCTACATCGGACACGCGCGCAAACTAACATTTCTAATTAACAATTACCAAGCTTGAGAGGACACAAATACACTTAACCATACAAATTAGATGTACAAGGATCTCATTTTTGTGCAATAATAACATAAATATCTAGAAAACTAGATTTTAATTGCTTCCTTGAAATCACATAGAAATTCATGCATAATTACACTCGAATAAACTAACAAGTTAACATCAAACACAATATATACTACAGTACTACATATGAAGCACTATAAATACACATAGCCATGCAAAGAGGAGACACATTAATTCATAACACAAATACACAATTATAGAAAGCACACACACAAAAACCCTCTAAGTTTTCCAGAAAAGCAAAGAAGCTAATTAAGATGGATTCGAATGGCAGAAATGGGTATGCGAAAAATGGGAGTGTTATCCCGAAGGAGAAGGAGCATGTCTCGACTAAGGTGGTCAAGAAACTAGCTGAAGGCGTTGGCAAAGTCGTGAAATCGGGCAAGAAACTGGCGGAGGATTACAACAACAAGGGGAAGATTAACCCTGATGGTTAAAGAGTACTTGCAGTCATCAAGTTGTAGTTATGAAATACTTATAATGTTTTGTGATTTTGTTGTTAGCTGTTGAATGTTGTTGTATTGTTCATGTTTCTTGTGTAGATGTTGTGAGTAGTTTACATTCCATATTATTTGTATGTACAGTACTATATATATGTGAAATATACATTAAAAAAGTTTAATTCCTACTTGAATTCTTCAAATTAGGTTTTTTTAAAAAACATTATGAATAAATTTTAACTAAACTGAAGATTAATTAAACCAAGTACAAACAACCATTGCTCTAAACTTTGAAATGTTACTCTTAGTTGAATATATAGCTTTGATAACTTTAATTATTTGGTCCAACATAGTTACTAATGACTCGGTATCATGTTGCTTTCAAAATACAAAAATTTGAGAAATACCACTTACTTGTGGACTTTTCAAAAACACCATCTAATGTTATCATTATATGCGATATTATTAATATAATGTCTAATATCACTAATATTACTAATATGATAACATTTAGTAACATTGGACATTGTAGTGATAACATCGCATATTATGATAACATTAGGTCCAATGTTACTAATATTACTAATATGATAATATATTAGTAACATTGGAAATTGTATTGATAACATCGCATATTATAATGATATTTGGTGGTCTTTTTGAAAAGTTCACAAATTAATGGTCTCTCCCAAGTTTTTATCCTTTCAAAATCATATGTAGCGATAAAACTTCAACTATATACGCGTCTTCTTAATTATTTACTCGATCTTCTCATAGAATCTAGCTGAATCGAGGTATTTCCGCCCTGGATCAACCAATTTCACTCGATACGAGTTGGGGAATGTTTTGCTCTTATGCTAGTTCTTGAGTCCCAACCATTCCGACTTACGTGATCATTCATGGACTTGTAACTCTAGCTCCAAGTGATTCAATAACATACTAGTTAACACGTGTCCATTCCAGAAATACTAATCATGTTATACTTTAAATTAAAAGTTCAAATTGATATGCATTCTAAAAGAAAGGTACACCTTATTTGTACAAGTATATTATGTATTCACTCGCTTTAAACTCTCTTAAATTTCAGGCCGGACTGCCGGAGTTCACGATTGAACCCATTATTAGAAATTAGATTAATTTGTAACAGAGTAAATGAATATTCTTCAGCTGGTTTGCTTGTTAAACAAGCCTAGTGCGGAAATATGATCATGTCAATTTGTCAAGTTTGTCAAATCTAACATGCATCTCGTCGAAGTTGTCACAACTTTGGATGCAAACGATCGTGAACGGCGTTGACATCTCTCCAGGTCAATTATTATATAATTATATTTTATGATCCATTTGCCTTTGCCTTTTAAAGAAAGGTAAATCATTGTCGTCCGTACGTACGTTGACTTGTGAAGTAAGTAGTTTCTGGGCAATTACTCATACTATAAGTCCACCACATATTCGGACACGAAAATTGTTGCAACCTAAAATTCAACACGGTTCCAGTTCATCTACACTCTAAGTCTAACTCGACTTAATACTATGAGTACTCCAAGTCTGAAACGATATAGATGTGTTCTTTGGCTTTCAATTGATCGCCAAGTTTTGTAAACTCAATTATAGTTTAAAACAGACTTACCCGTGGTTAAGAGTATGAACGGGCGTAAATTGTACACCGTCCTTCGAATTCTTACACGTGGTTCGCAGGCCTTAATTCGTAAATAGTATAAAATTGTTTTATTCACGGGTGGTGGTTAAGTTCGGCTCGACTCGAGTCGATAAAGCCGTATGCATTATTATATTATTAAACTTTTTTATTAATTGGAAAGCTCGTTGGCTCGATAAAGCTGAAAAAAGCTTGTAAATTAAGTCTCGGAAAAAAGCTCATTAGGACTCATTATTTTTCGAGCTCGAGCTCGTTACAAGTTACACGAGCTCAAGCTAATTTTATCTCTCGTTTTTGTTAACAAGCCTCGGGCTCTGCTCAGTTACTCGGCTCGACTCGACTCGTCTAACAACATTATATTAGATATATACTAGAGATCTAGTTATATTAGGATTGTACACTAGAAATCTAGTTAGAGTAGATTTTATATTATATCATAGTTAGATTATGATTTATAGTATATATATCCTAGTTGGTATATGATTAGGACATAGTATATCATAATTGATATATGATTATGACACTTATATTGTACTCTATATATATATCATTCATGAGAATGCGATCATTACGGACAATTATGATATACTATGTCCTAATCATATACCAACTAGGATATATATACTATAAATCATAATCTAACTATGCTATAATATAAAATCTACTCTAACTAGATTTTTTTTTTTTTTTGGTAACGGCAAAATTTTTATTAATTAAAGTAATATGTACATATGTGAGC
>JAYMSL010002511.1:0-14160 GCA_036897195.1 Plantago coronopus | reverse complement strand
TAGATGGAATAAGAAATGATGTACAAATTTCCCCAAAATGAAAAAGAAAACAAAGTGGGCAACTCCGTTAGGAACACGCAAAATGGCAAAAGCGGACAACTGTTTTGGGACAGAGGGAGTATATGTATCTGTATATATACACATACATATACTGAAAGTACGGATTTTGATAAGATTTTATCTTGAACAAAGTTATGGCCCCTGAATATATATAATTCTACAACATGAATAAATTGGCTCAGACTCAAAAGATTTTGATATGGCTGTATTCTCTTACAGAAGAATATTACTTCCTCGTTCTCTTTTCAACTTAACATTCACAAACATAAAGATATTTTAGTAAGTTCGTTAACAATTATCTCATGCTAGTACCTGAAACTCGATGTGCCTTGGATTCTGGATATACTTCTCAAGATAAACACCATCATTACCAAAGGCAGCTGCAGCCTCACTCTTAGCTTGCTGTCCTCCAAAAGACAATGTGAAAGTGAGAATTGTATGAACAAACTTATAAGACATATTACATGTTAGATATCAGTTATCAACAACATTTCTTGGGTTTAAAGAAAGAATTACAATGCAGATATTATATGATGAAAAACCTAAATGCCATGATCAGAATCAAGATCAAAAGCTGCCAACTATCTATTATCTAAAAGCATGTTTAGTCAATTGGGTACAGATTGTGGAGACCGAAACACTGAAGTAACCAATGATTGCAATGGCAGGAAGAAATTATTTCTACAAGTAAATATTTTTACATATCACAATTACTTCAACATATAAGAGGAACAATATTTCCCCCCTTTGTTGGGTACGTTGAAGAGTTTTTTTTTTTTTTTAACTTAGGCTTCGCAACTGGACTGCAATAGAAGAGGGATGCTAAGGTATTACATGTTGCCAAGTGTGATACAGGCGAAATCTTATTGTAAGAGTAGCAAACCTAAAGAGAAGATAAAAGGAGAATAAAGCCTGGGATGGGCCATTCATTAACAGAGAAATTAATAGAAAGGAAACTTCAGAGAAGGGTGGAGTACCTGTAACAATTTCACAAACTCATCAGGCTCTTTAGCAAGACGCATTCCACGTCCTCCACCGCCAGCTGTTGCCTTTAAAAGATCAAAATAGTTGTCAGACGATAATTTTCAAAATAAATATCTGGCTACATGCTACCATTTGCAATACATTTTGAGTTCCTCATTCTTTGAATTATATACTTGTATGAGCAGCAACCAATTTTAACATTCATGTCTTCATACATCATAAATAATTTATTAATCGTGTCCTGTTACCCTCTTGTTCTCTTTCTCACTCTCTCAAACATCGCTTTCTTAATTGTTTCTTTTAGTAAAATGTAGGATATTTCTGGGTTTTTTGAAAGCACTCTCCATTCGTTCACAACCAACCTATCATTCTTTTTGATAAAAATTTGTTGTTGTGTTTTCTAGGACTAATAATTGATGAAGGGCAATAAGTCTCTGGCTAACTAGTAGAACAATCGAAGGCCCCAAAGTGCACTCATATAATAGGCTAACTAGTATAACTAGTATCTGATGTCCATGCTTAAAAAATGATTTCTTCCAAGTATTACTATTATTTATGCTACCTAACACATTCAGACGAGATTATTTTTCTAAACTACAGCCTGAGGTATGTAAATCTGCACAAACTATAGGACTACAAATCTAGATTCGGAAAGTAACAGTACTCTCATGAAGTTCTTAAAATTAACATGTTTCCATTCCAGGTGAAATCAATCTTACCTTGATCATGACAGGATAGCCAATCTCATTTGCAACCCTGACTGCTTCTTCAGTACTCTAAAAGTACAGAAAATAAATCTTGTTTATGTAAGTTAACCAATGAAGGTAATACAGTAAAAAAGACAAATAAAAGGAAGAGATTCAGTAAAAGAGCAATACCGGCAATAGTCCATCACTTCCAGGGACAGTTGGAACTCCAGCATTTTTCATCGTATCTCTAGCAGTAGATTTGTCACCCATGACCCTAATGCTATCAGGCTGGAAGTTTTCAAAATTGAATGTTAATAAGAAATAAAAATCATTATATGATTATAACCAGACAGTAGAAGATGAACATCAAATATTGTATTTCATTAAACTAACAAAGCACACCACCACAGGCTATACTCAACAAATAATAGTCCGATGTTGGCATTTGGTTAAAACTTAAAAGATGAACATGATTATCCTGATAAACAACAGCATATGCATGCAGATCAGGGCTGTTTTGTAATACAAAGGAGCAGTCAGGTGTAATGGGATTCATTACTTAATAGCTCATAGGCTTTATTGGATGTTAAACCAAGTTAGATGATAGTAGGCATGAGGAACATACTAACTATGTTATGAAAAAGAAGATGTGTAGCATTGGCCAGAGTTAGAATGGTTATTTCTTGCCTTCTTTGTCCTTTAATAAATATGAGCCTATTATTCAAAAAAATCTCAGTTGCAAACATATACGAAGTCTGGTCAAGATTGATGAATACAAATATAACCTGCACTTGAGGAATAGTCTATCTAATCTATAGCAGTATAGCTCATCAGCACAGTAGATAGAAGTATGAATGTTTTATATAGAGAACTCACATTAGGTCCAATGAAGTTAATTCCATGCCCTCGGCAAATTTCAACAAAACTGGCGTTCTCAGACAGGAAACCATATCCAGGATGCAACATAGTACATCCAGAGGCTGTTGCGGCAGATAAGACATTTGTACTCACCAAGTAACTGAAAGCAAAACAAATAAACAGATGAGAGCGTGATAAAGATAAGTAAAGACATTCAAGAGAGATATGAGTTGTAGGATCATAATGCATGCAATTGGGATACATTAGTGAAACATTATGAATCTTCAGAAAGTTTTTCCAGAAGGTCCTGTGACTTGTGAGAACGGAGCGGGGAAGTTAGTTTGTTCCTACTTGGACCTGAACTTTAAGTGAATGTGTAATTAGATAGAGAAACTACTGAAGAACATAATAATTCAGGCCATGGATGCCAACTTTTATTGAGAAAGCAGGCAGTAAGTAATAATTTGAGTCTGGTATTACTAAAATATTACTGTATGCACCTGCATAATCATTGCTTAGTCCAAAAACTTAACCAATCATAAGTAGTTAGCCTTTCTTTCTCTAAAAATTTTCCGGGTAATAATGAGACATAGGACAGCACTTACACGTGATTGTCAGAACTCAGAAAATGCTGAATATATTTAATAATGCAGTGAAACTATCTTCAATAGTCCGTGCGTATGAAGTTTTAAGAAGGGAAATTGCATATGTGTTTCCATTACCACCAGAACTTTACTTACAGATTATAGTAATCTAAGAGTTAGTATGTAAAATGCAAAGGAGGTAGCTAAGATGGTTCAAATTCCCAACATCAGCTCACAACTATGTACATAGAAAAAAAGGACATCAAACATAAATGACCCAGCCCTGGAAAGATCTATTAGAGAAGCATATGCAATGCAGCCCATCATTTTTACTCTTGCCGATACCTCTATAGTGCACTATATGCAGAATGAAGACGCCGTTTAACATAAATGACATCAAACATAAATGACCCATCCCTGGAAAGATTTATTAGAAAAGCATGTACAACATGGTCCTTCATTCTTACTCTTTTCAATACCTCTACAGTGAGTGCACTATATGCAGAATGAAGACGCTGTTTAACTAGAATCTTGTGTGTTGTCAAGTGCACCAGCTTATATTTTAATGTAAAAAGAGTGATGATGGGCTTACGATTCATTGCTGGGTGCTTCCCCAATGCAAATAGCTTGATCGGCCAGCTTCACATGAAGAGCATCTTTATCAATTGTTGAGTAAACAGCAACACAGGGAATCCCCATCTCGTGGGCAGTCCTAATGACACGAACAGCAATCTCTCCTCGGTTAGCCACCAGGATTTTTTGACCTTGGCATCTCACAGCAAGAGCTGCGCCACGTCTTACAGATTTAACATTCATTTTAGAACCTTGGACTCTCTGCCCAGGGAAGTTAATCTTACTTCCTACCATAAAGCTACACTGAGAGCTGCTGATAACTCCTGCCCTCCTCCCCATGAATAAACCCTTCCACAATTGAATTAACACTAAATTATCAATCCCCAAACCAAATTTCAAGTAACAAAGTAAGAACGCAAATGAACACAGAGAACAAACTAATCAGAAATTAACAAACAACTAACTCATTTATGTATCAGGACAGATTTAAAAAGCTAAGATTACAAACGATTAGAGTGACATTGATGCTAAAAAACAATCCTCAACCAAATTTCAAGTAACAAAGCATAAAAATGCGAATGAAACACAGATAACATGCCAAATTACCAATCAGAAATCCACAAACAGCTAACTCATTCGAAGCATAACAGGACAAATTCACTAGTTGAAATTACAAACGATTAGAGTGTAATAGAGAGATTCTGTACCGGAGAAGGCGAGGAGACAACAGATCTACTGCAGAAAGCCATAGTAGCAGAGTCCATATCCTCAAATCAAGCTGCAATTGAACAAACAACACAATGAAAAACACATCACAAAAGCATAAATCATCACACATTGTGATTATTAGGTGCAAGCGTAGCAACATACATTCGAATTGCTGATCAGGAAGCTCAGAGTTTGCTCTCTCTCTCTCTCACTTGGTTTTGGGGGCAGATAGAGAGAGAAATGAAGATATCAAGGGGGTTAGGAAAGGGCAGAGGAGATTTTGAAGGAGCTTGGTGACGATGAAAACGAGAGAGAAGAGTGTGTTATTAGCTCAGTACTATTATGTCTGTCGCTTCAGGGGATATCGAATTCTCCGCCCAAAAGCTTTGCCTTTGTCATGAAATGGATAATTTCGTTTTCGTCCTTCGCCACCAATGTTCTCTCGCTTTGCCCCCCGAACATTGAAACATGTCACAAATTATTTTAAGATGACGAAAGATTTAAAACTCGGCAGGCTAGCCCACCATAATTTAGGTAATGAGGCACTAGTTCATAATCAAAGTTTGAATCTCATATTTCAATATGTGAAAAAAAAGTATAAACATTTTCATATACCAAACGCTCACTAATTAGTACTCTGCACCAACTGTATACACCTTAAGTTCTTCTAACCAGAATAAAACATTGACCTAATTTTATCTTTATTCACCTTTTGAAACAACTACATAGCTTCATACTACATTAAAATGTGACAAGTCGCAAATCTAGAACTCAACAAACTAGAGTTCAAGAGTCTGGCCTGAGTTTGAGTAGCTTAAGGAGATAATTAAGGTGTATGCTTATGGTTTGTGTGTAGATTGAAACATGTGACCGACATGTTAATCTAGGTCAAAATGAGGTCGATTTTCCTGATTAAATTGATTGAACTTAAACCGTGTAGATCTGGTATTTGGGTATCTATCTTACCCATATTTATATAACACCCGACTAATTTATATATGTTTGTAAATGGTTACAAAATGATATGTGGATTTACTTATGATCCATTTTGTCTAACTCATAACTGCACATTTATCACCCCTAGTCATGTTTTTCCAAAGGATTAATTTCACAGCAGTGCAATGTGAGAAAAACAAAGGGATTATGGACACTGAAATACCAGACTTTATATTCAGCTCACACTTAATTACTCGCACATACACTTTGCACTGTATATTAATTATGTTGAGCTAGAATAGGCTATGTTCAAACCTACTGATCCCAGCTCATTTTTCAACGGTGTACAGTTTAGAAATAGTGTCCACATTTATGATACTGTCTACCATTTCACTTTGTAAGATTTTATTAGGAATAAAAGTAGCATTTCACCTTTCTTCTTCATTTACCAATTTTCCTCTCAGATTTCAATCACCATTGACTCAGGTAATTGCTCACAATTCACAATATCTCATTATCTATTAAATTTTCTGAAACGGGGATTTAGCACAAGAATTCAAGCCATGGAATATCAAAGTATTGTAGTCGGCATTGAGCGTAGGTGTAGAAGTCGGGGTTGGGCTCGGTTTGGTGTCCGGTTCGTCGGTCGGAAAATGGAACGGCGTGTCCGTGGCGGAGGAGGCCGTCTCCGCCGAGCAGATACAGATCGAGCTTCTGCGGACGAGCCTATCCTCTTCACGGCCTCGTTATTGAATTGGTCGGTTTTGCTAATGGGTATTAGAATTGAGGAGGAAAGCATCTTAATTGCGTGCTGCACGAGCAATTTCCTCGAGTTGGGTTGATTGATAAGAAGGCTAATGGATCAAGAAGGGCCAGGGATGCTGGGTATGATAAGAAGAGGGAGGTTTCTCGGGTTGTCACTAATTTTCTACGTGGCTTGTGTCTGTTGCAGGTGAAGTGAAGCCATCAAGGATGGCTTCCAAGGAAAGCTGACACATGAAAAGCTGGATAAGGTATTGTGCTTTTTGGTTTCTTTAAGTTATGATTCCAAATATGTTTTATGTTTCTGTTTCCTTCCTGGTCAATCTGTTATAATCCCTAAAATTGATATTGTTTATTGGGTTTCACCTCTATAAAACTCTACTGATTTTTAGATCTCAACTTACTGTAGTATTTGACTTGAAGCTTGTTTGGTTGGCTATACTCATATTCACATTCAATCAGGTTTTTTTTTTTTTTGGTAGTGCCATTCCATCAGGTTAGATCTATAATGAGTGTCATAAGTCATATGATTTTTACTTCTCTAGCTTGTTTAGTTGTTGTGAGTAGGCTTGTTTAGTGTTTGTGAGTAGGCGAAATTTTGTGAGTAGGCTTCTCTATTATTTTTGTAATTGAGGTAGTGCATCTGTGCATATTTCGATGGCAGTTTGACTGAACAGGTTTCTTGGTTATTATTTAGATTTTAGATGTAGCGAAATTGTTAAGGTTGATTAGCATTATTAGTTCTAGTGTTGAGTTTTGAAAATATATATAACATCAAATTAATTTGGGGCCATTGTTGAGGTTGATTAGCATTATGCCATTATTAGTTCTAGTGTTGAGTTTTGGAAATATATATAACAGCAAATTAATTTGGAGCCATTGATGCTGATTTCTTTCTTGCTTCGGAACCTGGTGTTCATGTTTCTTTCTCTATGTACTCATAAACGTTCAAGTAACTTTAGTTGTGGTTGATATGTATTCATACCACTGATTACTTTCAATTTTATTATCAAAAAAGACAACTGAACATATGAATCCAAAAAAGGTCCACAAAAGTTTACTTCTCTAGCTTGTTTAGTTGTTGCGAGTAGGCTTGTTTAGTGTTTGTGAGTAGGCGAAATTTTGTGAGTATGCTTCTCTATTATTTTTGTAATTGAGGTAGTGCATCTGTGCATATTTCAATATTGCAATCAAAAGAAGCAATCACTAATTGCACACACCATTCTTTACTCCTTTTCTGTTAGGAGTACCATTAGCTCTTTGGTTGTTATCTCCTCCATGTTAAGATCACATTTAATAAGCTGAATGGAACACGTAGAGCATGTCCTACTTTGGTTAACATATATGATAGACAAGACACATTCTTTTCTTCTTTTTAATTTATAGAATATGAGATTAGTCCACACGATTATGAACTGTCTTCTTCCTCTTCTTTTTCTGTAAATTTCGGAGCACGAGATCACCAACACCAGTACCACAAGAAGATACTAGATAAAATGGTCATGGTAGAAGAGGAATTGGGAGATTTTGAGCTGCCAAAGTGCCTATCCTGCACAGGACGTCATGATTGCTTAGTGTATCATTAGTCAGAGTGCCTATCCTGTCCTGTGCCTTCTGTATTGTGCAAATGGTGTGATTACTGAGTTTCTTTTTTAAGTTTGATTTGCACTCCGGACTGAGTATGTGCCCATTTTTACCTAATGCCGGCCCAATAGTCCGAATTGTAAACCAACAAACGAATTCACAAACACTTTCTCTTGTTTCGCATGACTGACCCAGTTTGTGTATATGGGCCCATTGTACCTAATGCTGGCCCAATAGTATGAGTTGTGGCCCAACAATTCGAATTCTCAAACATTTTCTTCTGGTCATATAACTGGCACAGTTTATGCATGTGGGCCCATTTTACCTAACGCCCGGCCCAATATTCCGAAATGTGGCCAAACAAACGAATTCACAAACACTTTATGGGCCCTTTGTCCGAACTGTGGTCTTGTGTGTGAATATGGGCCCATAGGATGAAGAAAAATGAGAGAATTAAAAGTCAAAATGTACAAAACCCAAGTGTTTAGTTTTGTGTATATGGGCCCAATTTTTCCCTATTGCTGGCCCAATAGTCCGACTCGTGGCCCAACAAACGAATTCACAAACAATAATTCGAGTGGTGGCCCAACAAACGAATTCACAAACACTTTATGTTGTTCACATAACAGGCCCAGTTTGTGTATATGGGCCCATTTCACCTAACTCCGACCCAATAGTTCGAATTCAAAAGCGATTTATTTAAGAAATAATTTTGATCGCAAATTACTCCAAACTCTTATTGAACAAAAAAAAATTATATGAAAATATTACCATTACTTAAGATCGAATAATTACCATAACTTATATGAAAACAATAATTATATGAAAATAATTCTGATCGCAAATTACTCCAAACTCGCAAATTACTTTCTTCATCTCTCTCCTACTTTTTCCAATCAATTCCCACAATTTCAACATAATACCCCACACAAATTAATATTTTATCTCAGTTTCTTAATCTAAGAGAAAGCAATAACTTAGGAAGTTTTTAATGGAACGGAGGGAGTAAAACTTAAAACATTACCACCATCCATAAACGTCAAAACCATCCATAACACAATTCATAACTAATTATTACTGTAAGTGTTTCTTAATTAAACAAAACTGCAAATGTTTATTAATCAAACAACACTAAAATCTAATCTCCAACTTACAAAGAAACCAGTGTTTATGGTTTCATCAGCCCATTTGACGGAAAAGAAAGATGTCTTAGTGTGAAACCAATTGAATGATCAATATTACATTTCCTTTCACCAGCAATTAATTCCATCCATGTGCGTGAACATTATGCTATAACAATGTAGGATATATGGGGAGATGATGATATATTAGGCAATAGGGGGAACTGTGCCATGTGTAGTACCTGTTTCCACCCACGGTGTATCAAATAACAATAAGTGTGAAATGAGGTGCGTACAAACATCTCCATTTTCTGAGATTGTACTGGCAAACGTTTCCCTCATTTCCAAATACTTGCCCGAACAAGAATGAAGAGTTTCACATCTAGAGCATGATTTGAAATTTGGACTAATTAACTGCGAATAACTGGTTGGATATATATCATCAAATTTGATTGAAACCACATAATATTTGAACCATGTAACAACACTTGGTTTCTAAATACAATAACATGTTGAGATAGCACTAATTTAACAGTCTAGATAGATTTCATTTAAAATGCATTTTCACTTGTCAACAAGGATGAAAATAGGTCATAACATAGACCAAAAATTGTATCTAAAAAGTTCATGAAATCGGGCATAAATTGAAAGTCTTATAAGCGTAAATTAAAGTAAATACGACAATGAAACATAAGGATGGATTGTTAAACTCCTTCATCTTGCTATCTTTTACTTAAAGTGACCATAACTTGATTTCTTACTTGGAGATTCCATTGCCTGACGAGGATAAGAAACTTGTGGTGAACAAAGAGAAGCAATAACATGAATAAATTTATATACTATGTACACCAGTTGTAAGAGCTTATGATCGTGACTCAATATACTTACCCTTTTCATTAGCTGAATTGAATAAACGTAGATGTGGATCCATAGGGAGACCGATAGCCTCATATCGTTTATCATACAGTGTGTACCTAGAAAATCACTCCACCACTTTTAACAAGTTGTTGAAAGACAATCGTCTTTTTGATAGATATCAAGACGTTGTATTATATATTTGGTGTTATAGTATATTATTACTTGTTTACCTTTCATTATTAGTACTGAAAATTCCCACTGAGTTTTTCCCTTTTCCACTTGATCCAAAGGAACTCCAACTATTGTAACTCGGATAGACATCATCATTCCAACCCATCTTTCTCTGGAAATTATTGTATATAAGTAGACTAAATTCAGTTAAATGTGAAAATCAACAAGATCAGTTGTATGTATGAGTAGCCTTATTCTGACATATATACTAGTCATTTCTTCATGAAAAGTTATTGAACAATATGTGGATGAACATAAAATAGATACATATATACCTTTTGGCGTGAACTTTTAGGATCCTCTACATAGTTTGAACTTCCACCAAGCATCTTAAATCCACTTGTTGCACTTCCAGGACTTTGAGTGCCTTGACGTCCAAGTGATCTATGAAGAATCATTAGACATTTACTTAAAATTGAACGCGCAGAAAGTCTGAAAGGATTCTCATAAATGTGACAATGTGCTACAAAAATGATTTTCTATGACACCAATATAATTAACAATACGCCATTTTTCTTGTAAACTATATTAGTAAATAAATTCATGCATTAACTAAACAAAACTTTGTATAGTTAAACTTACCCCGACAAAGAGCCTCCTTGCATTTGCGGTATCGAATTAAATGGATAGCCCAAATAGTTTCCATTTTTTGGAACCTGAAATATATACAGAGAATCAAATTTGTCAAGTATACAGTTGGTCACTAAACCTTCTTAACCAACTAAGAATAAATTTTTTGTATATGGCATCTTACCGCAACATGGGATGGTTGCATGTCCTTCCCTTGAAATGACGATGTTAGGTGAAAATCACTTGGCATATTCAACTGATAGTTCATCATCATTTCCCTGTTGCTAGACACATTTTGTGGTAGCTTATGATTATGCATTTCACTTCCTGGAAACCTATTTCATCAAATAATATATATATTATATGGAGGAAAGATTCTTTTTAGCTCTTGGTTGGTGTAAAACGAGATGTAGATTACTTAAGAGACAATAAGTTCACTTACAAAACATGATCTTGTGACTTTGAAATAGCCTGGAAACAAATAGAAGCTAGATCTTCATTTCCTTTTCCAAATTGTGCTTCTCCCTGCAATCCAATAATTATGCTTTATTTCTCATTTAGCTCTTATTGTTGTACACATAAACAAGATATATTTTTACTTATATATGTCTCGATTGTGTTAAGGCAACATTTAATTAAATCAGACATAGTCAGGTGAATTGCAAAACAATTAGGGGAAGAATAGAAATGCAAATGTTCATAATTATATACTAAAATTAGAAATTGAGATTTGGTCAAACTTTCACTTTTGTTTAATTTATACTAAATCGAATAAATTATAATTTGTTTAAGTAATGAAAAATACAAAATTATTAAAAATACACGAGAACGGTGTGTCAAGAACAAAACTTTATACTTCACATTGCATTATAATTTATTATTCACGCGGGAACCTTGTGTCAGCGTTACTAGTTACGTTTATAAGAAGATAATAATTACTTTTGCTATAGACGTGTTACATATACATTAGTTTTATCAAAAAAAATTTATCATGATTGTTGTTAATGTTTTTTAGCAACACAAAAGAAGACATAGTTCAATACAATATTTTCCACATTCAAAGAGAAATGAGAAAATTCATTACAAAAATAAGATATACAATACCAGTACCACATAGTAAACATTAATTAGTTGAACATTACAAATTGTCTTGCAAACTTATTGTATTAATTGTATCATTTGAGGTTTCAATATATCAATTATTCCACACTAAACATATGTTACTGTGTAATTTCAAGCACCGCAAAGATTTGTTTGGTTGCACCGGATCTATATTTTTGTAGTTTACTTATTTCAAAAAATGAGAATCAATTGTTTTTTATTTGGAAGCAAACATTTAAGGAACACTATATTAAAGAGAAAAGGAGATAGCTAGTCGAACTATTCCAAATGTTCTATGTTTTTAATAAAACACATCTCTTAATAATGAGTTTACCAGTTTATCTATAGTATTTGGAACCAATATTAACTAAGGTGTTATAAAAAAGAAAGTAGTTAATACCTGTGGAGGGCTTGAGGTGGATGATGATCCAGTTTCCTTACTCGTCAAAACAACATTTGATGATGGTGAATCCTTTGGTGACCCTTGCTCCATTTCTTCTTAGGAACCTACTAAATTTACTCACATTTACATATTATGATTAGAACGATTTTTATCTAGACACCTTTTTCAATGTCAACCAAACACTTATGTCATAACCATTATAAATATTACAAACAAGGACAAAAGTCAACCCTCAAGAGTAAGACAGTAATAACTTTGGCTATAATGCTAAGCTATTAAAAGACTAGAAACTTCACTGATTTTGAAATATTAACGTTGGCATCTCCAAAAGTTTGCTTTATAAAATAATCTTCTAATTTAAGGAATCACGATACACATACTTTTTACAAATTTTCACAACTAAAAAAGGTCAAACAATAATTGTGATTCTATCTTAAATTTGTTTCCCTAAATACCCCTGGTATAAAGATTTTTTTTGAAGAGGCAAAGCGAAAATCAATAATTGTTCTCAATCCCCCCCCCCCCCTATAAAGATATTTGTGGGGTAATTACTAATTTAAAATATTAGAGGTTTCCATAACACTCATGTGAGGGAAATAGATAGGTGACTGGTAGCTGATTAATCATATGAAAGCTACATATTGTTAAACCAAACACCTTATTGACATTAACAAACATACTCTAGCCAATGGTCACACAAAGTGGGATAGATTGATAAGCCAACTGATCTGATAGCACCAATGCAACAATGACACACATACAATAAGCGATCAAATTTAAGAATATTGATAGAGATATGAGATTGTAAACATGACGAAACACATAAACCACAACAAGTATTAATGTTGAAAAGATAGCATGAAACTTTTGAATGATTATGGAAATCCGAATTACGGTACCTGAAGTTGTCTCCACAAAATGCTCTAGTTCTGCAAAGAGTTATGTAAAAAAAAGAAAAAAAAAAAAGAAAGATGCATGAGGCTCTCATCAATATGCATATGCTTGAATTAGATATCCAGTTACAATGATAGAGGAAGAAATTAGAGGAAAAATAAAAAGAAGATTATATATGAACACATAAACTCGAGATTCAAGAGATCTATCACAAGGTGCATACAAATGTACCATACCTTAAGTTCTGCGTACTCTGACTAGCTTTCAATCTAGATGTGGATGACACATACATAAGCATATATATTATGTGAAGAAAAAAAAATTCAAAGTCAAAAAGCCATCAATTAATTTTTTCCCTTAATAATCTACATCAAATTTTTGCCAACTCAATAGGTAAAGATTATTAAAAAGAACTATTGATTTTTTTTCATCATCATCATAAATGGTATTCTCAATTATCATTGATATGAATCTAAGCAAATTTACATAATCATTTATGATGGTTTTGAAATCTTCAATTGGAATAAGAGTAATTGCATAACTTTACATGAGAATCATTTTTTTGGTATAAGTTTAAATATATAATTTCTTTCAAAAAGTATTATCCCGCGCATAGTGTAATCCATTTCATAAAACATATCGATTGATATTTTTGCTACATAAGGATATTTTTCATACCATACGACTCTTAATTATTTACGATGCTTTAGTTTCTATGATTATGCATGTCCCGACCACGCGTATAGTATGTCCGAGCATAATTAATAATGGGGATCTCTTGGAATTAAGCACCAAGAACGCACACTCGGAGGGACAAACCAAGACCATCTCTCGAGCATTGGTCCAACTCTGACCACCTAAGACTTACCCAAACCGTGACATGGAAAATTGGTCTGGTCACTTGGAGTCACTGGTCAAGGTGGCGGAACCGAGAACTTGAGGTTATACGACGTCTCTTATATACGAGTATGTGTCAAACATGCAACCAACCATCGGTAGCATGTGTCGAATTAGGAAGATTGGACCGTAAACTAATACTTGTTTGATTACAAGAATGTATTCCAACACCTAGAAAATCCTTGAACAATTTTAGGAGAGAAAACCTAGACCAACTAGCTAGATGATAAACGTAGAAAGCTAGAAAAAAGGGATTATTACATCTACTACCCCCACTGGATCACACCTACTCATTGGGGTCCCATTAGATGTATCAATTACATCTAAGTCCTGAATCCAAATTTTAA
>JAYMSL010002510.1:0-14160 GCA_036897195.1 Plantago coronopus | reverse complement strand
GCAAACGAAGGAGAAAAATTCAATGAAAAAGGAAAGTGTTGGGGAAAAGAGAAACTTTTACTTCTTTTTTAAAGTCCACTTAAAAATATTATCTAATATCAAATGTTTTAACATAAAATCAATTATTCACAACAAACATTAACTATTTATAACGAGAAAAAATTTGGAGAGTCCACTATATGTGGACTCTTCAAAAAGTCCACAGCCTAAAGTACAAAATAGCTAAAAAGGATGGACCAAACCACAAAAACACGCGGATCCACTGACCCGGTTCGCCAGGAAAACGGGTCAAAATATAACAACATCCTCACACCTTCACACACGTGGAAACACACACAGCGGTGTAAACCATGTACTGATTCTCTCCTCCCAGGTCCAGCTCGCAACCCCCACCTCCAGCTCGCAACCGCCGCTGCCGGAAAAAATCCCCGATCTATCTACTACTAGCCGGAAATCTCCAAGGTATCATCTCTCAAACCTCGATCTATGGTTTCACAGTCCCAATAATCGCAGATTCATCACAAAAAAACCAGTTATGCTTACATAAGTTTTGGTTTTATTCTCTGCACGTTTCCACCAACAACATATCATGGATCCCGTTCATCCCGAGCACAACAATGATCTCGAGCTATAGATCGTCACACTGAAGGTACTATCTGGTTTTTCCTCATAATATGTTATGTTTGATTGTAACTCGTTTATGCACTACCAGCTGTGAGTAAAAATATCTCTGGTGTTGATGTAAATATGTCTGATGTGGTTGTTATTTTATCTATTTTGATGCTTTCTGTGTAATGATGTTTCTGTTATTAGTTGTGTCACCTTTATAATAGCTTATGTTAGTGTATATTTCACATATGTTCATAATGATGTGGTGTTTATATTTTACAGCTCAATTTACTAGTAATGTTAACTTTAAGGCATCTTATGTTGTCTTCTTTATCACTTATGCTTATGTTTGATTGTAACTCGTTCATGAACTACCTGTAACTGACTAACTGTGAGTAAAAAATAACTCTGGTGTTAATGTAAATATGCCTGATGTGGTTTGTTATTATATCTATTTTGATGCTTTATATGTGCTGATGTTTCTGTTACTACTCGTGTCACCTTTATAATTGCTTGTGTTAGTGTATATTTCACACATGTGCAAAATGATGTGGTATTTCTATTTTACTGTTGATAATGTTGGATAGTTCAATTTATTAGTGATGTTAACTTTAAGGCATCTTATGATGTCTCTTTTTCCACTTATGTTGTTTAAAAACACACACTAAGTTCTTTTTTCCCTTATATTGCTTATGTCTAACTACTTTTAACTTATGTCAGCAGATGCTCCTCCACCCGTGCAAGATGAAACAGACCACCATTTTTCCTACTTTTCCCCCTTATTGCTTATTGTGATCTCGTGATCAAAGCTGAAACAAATGCAAAGGCTCGAGCACTTAGGACTCATTGCGAATTGTACTCAATTATCAATTGACCGTATCGTACAAACATCAACCTCAGGAGACTCACGATATGCCAGATGAAGCATCTCCAACACCCACTGTTCTTGATACCCCACACACAAAAACCAAATGATAAAGCAAGAAACGCGCCAAGAATACATTCGAGCGGCAAAATACTACGCAACTTGAACTGTCTCCATTTATGAGAAAAGAGTATATAATATGATATGTTTGATCAAACATCTGTTATGTTAGATTTACTATTACTTATGTTACTTATATCACCAAAGTTTTCAAAAAATTCTAAAATCTCTGTCTGCTGAAAAATAAAATTCCAAAATATATATGATGTTAGAGGCTAAATATCTTGTGTCTCTACTTAATTATATACCTCATGTGAATGCAAAACTAACTGATGTCTGCAATATAATATGTTATGGACATATTCATGTATATTTTAGACATACTACGAAACAAGCAAGAGATTCCAAGAACATTGATCTTCGTATCATAATTCCATGTGACACCTAACTAACTACAACTACTAAACAAAATTAACCCTATGTCTAGTAAATTATTATTGATGTCAGCTATGTAATACACTACGTCTGCTTGAAAATAAGAGTTGTGCCTACTAAACAAATTAACCCTATGCCTACTAAATTATTTGTTATGTTAGATATGTAATACACTACGTCTGTAAAAAAGAGTGATTCCTTGTTGCTAAATAACTAGTTAGTGATGTCTAATATACATACAATTTAACTACCATAAAACATAAAAAAAAACAATGAAGCATATGTCAAACGCTTAATACCCGATGTCTGCTTAATATTAAGTGATGTCATCAAAATTGTTTACAAAACAAAACAAGCGCTACTATACTTCCGAGATTATACGGAAGACAAAACAAATCATGTACATCCCCTATCGTTATGAAGTACTTGTAATCCCCAATCAGTGCAATCACCATCCGATGGCTAGCAGCATCAAAATTTTGCATCAACCACGAATATATAGCAACTTGGAAGTAGGTGAATTGCATCTCAAGCAGTCCCCGAAACCAAATTTCTTGAACTGAATATCTCTGTTTGTCAGTCAACCTCTTAATCAACTCCAACACTCCCTTCGCGGAACATCCATGCATGCACTCATTCACCACTGATGTGCCAACATAAGTAACAACTCTACAAACATACTCTATTATTAGAATAACATCATATATTAACAAACAACACATCTGAGGGAGGATCAAACCTTATTCCTACCAGCAAAAACTCCATGAGCATACTTTATTATTAGCAAATCAGCATGCATATATATTCTACACTGACATATCCAATTATTAAACAAAACTCAAACAGATTTCACCCGAAAAAACATATGTAAATCTAGACTGACATGCCCATTTATTAAACACACATCACATACATATACACCAGGAAAATCCCCATGTAAAACAAAACATAAAACACAAAACAAAAACATCACTAAAAATTACTCCAAAAAAGAAAAAGAAAAATGCATATACCAGCACTTTACATAAGCAAAAACTCAAGAGACATAACATATTACTTAAAAGACACAACACACACGCATTAAAAAGGGCAAAAATACATGTACTCGTGCAAGAACCAAAACTAAATAAAAGAATACATAAACAACATACTCCTATTTACAGGTCCGTCTCCAAAGCACCACTTCTACCTTCGACCGGAATCAGTGCCTCCTTCTGCATCTCGTGGACCTGCACAAACTAAAACACCTTACAACCAAAACATACAAAAACAGAAAAACAACACACGGATATACTCTGACACATATCTCGCCAATAACATCATCTATATCTATACTCACATATGCTATTATTAAACCAACATCATATATATCACCGATACACCATCTACATCTAAACTGACATATCCAAAAAATAAAACGAACAAACAAACCTATACGAAAGCATCTCGTATAATTTTTCTAACATCATATATTATCCCCACAACACAAGCAACACAACAAAAAATCAAATCTACAAAAACCCTTGCCAAAACAACACAGAAAAGGACAAAAGGAAACAATCGAACAAACGGCATACTAACCAGTATGCGCAGGGACCTCCGTACTAACATCTACCCGCTCACCCGCCGGAATCCCATGGCCGCCGTCTACACCACGCCAAAAACACCGCGCAAAATCAGTAACAAACTCAAAACAACAAAACTTACCAACAACATCACCAAAAACCCACCAAAACCAAAATTACTCCGATAACTAACAAAATCAAATAACAACAGAGTATATTACCTCTTCTAGCTTCAATAACCGCCGGATCTCCGTCGTCTCTCCACCTAAACAGGTTATTCGCGTGTAGAGAGATGAAAAACAAGGGTTTCACCAGTTGCAAGAGAGGAAATCGTCCGTCTTCCAGCAAAATCCGATAAAATTGGGAAACAAATTGGAAAAAGCTGAATCCCCCCTTTTTTATACCGACCCACCAAACAAAAACCCGGATCCAAACCCCCTGACCCGGATCCGCGCACCCAGCTCATAAACCATGGATCTTATGGACTTTTTAAAAAGTCCACTTTAGGTGGACTTTTTAAACAATTAGTAATTTATAACGACGAAACAATTATTTTTCAATAAACATCAACTATTTATAACAACGAAACAACTATTTTTCAATAAACATCGACTGATTACATTACACATTAACTATTTTGCCATCAAAATAATCGAATATTTACATTACGCATCACCTATATTACCATTAACATCAACTATTTATAAATTATCAATTATTCTATCATAAACATCAAATGTTTCATAATATACATCACTTATTTTACCATTAACATTTAACATTAACAATATTGAATGGACTTTATTAAAATTCCACTTATAAGTGAACTTTATCAACAATTAGTATTTATATTAATTTTCACTCTTTTTTCTGTTTCATTTTTCCACCTTCTCTTGATTTTCTTTTAGGCACTTTACTTATCGGAATATTTCTTAACTTGACATTTATATATCTTATATGAAACTCTATTCAATTACGTGATCGGTGATGACTTTACATAATATTAACTTCATTTTACTGCGGAGGTTTTTTAGGAGGTAACGGGGCGGGGTTCACTACCGTACTTTGACTGGAGTTGTTGAGTGGTTGTGGTCGGAGTGACCGTGTAATTTACAAGGTTAGTGTATCAAAATGTATATAACTGGAAATTGTAAATAAAAAAACTAATAAATAAATTTTCAGAGTTGTGTGATGTCACTCTTTCGATTTATTTATTCGTGATGTACATTTACAATATCCATTTATATGCATTTTAATATACGCTCCCTATTTTTTCAACAATCTTATATAAGACTTATTCGTCCTGCTCTGGTACTCATAGTTTGATAGCAAGAAGTTTTACCAAGATAAAACTGCAACAAACTTGTAAACCAGCACCGGAATTACAAAGCTCGGGGTGGACTACAACAATATGGAGAGACATGCCTTAGGTAAAAAGAGAGAAGAAGAAGGAGGGTTGCTAATTCTAGATTTGTGTTAGTAAGTCCGAATTAGGGTCATTATATTTATAATTGTGAAAAAATATGAATAAAAGGTGTAGTTGTTGAATAGGCTTCTGCGTCCCAAAGAACATAACCGAATTCCAGACATATCTTGTCATCAAGAGACACAATGGTCTAGTAGGTCTAGCATATAAGCTCCCAAGAGCTAGGTCGCAAGTTTGAGACCTACAGGCATAATATTAAGTTTTTTCAACCTTTTCCATCATCCCTACCTTTTCACACACCCAATCAATTATAACTAAAAATATTTTATTTTAGTACTTCTTCCTTCTTAATTTTTGCTGTATGAGATTCTTCTCGTTCCAATTCTTGGTATTCGATGATAATTACATCAACTAACACACTTTGAGTTTCAATTACTCTTACACCATTTAATGAATTTTGGTAATTCTTCTCAAGTGTCTACTTTTCAAGTAGATAATACACATACGTTCATGGAAACTTCATTGCCGACATGTGAGACCCCATTTGGTTGAGGTGCATGTTCATGAAAAAACCACTTTTACTTATCAACAATTCCCACATGAAAGAAAACTCACAACACGTCGTGGTGCTCCGGGCTGACTTTCCAGCGAAAAAGTTATTGCATCGGGGGAGATAGCTTTCGACTTTGAATAATTCCTAGTAGAATAATATCTGATTTACTTGGCATACGGTGAACGCGATGTCTTGAACCGGTCGGCGTTTTGTGTAAACCAAGACAATGATATCAACACAATAATCTTCCTTATTGTTTCGTTCCGAAATAGTTTTGTCCATTTAAAGGGCCGTGGATACACTTGGATTCTCAAGTGTTTTGGTTGAAGCGGCCTCACTTCACACTTAAATAGTTGATCTCGTTCTAAGAGCATTCTGCCCAACAATGCCCCGCTCGAAATCGAACGAGATTCAGTGAATCGCTTCAGAGATCATTAAGAGTGTATAACTCATCTTCCACCTGTTTCGGTAGTATAACACTTAATGTCTCTATCGGGAATGGTGCCATGGAGTATAACTCCTAAGTGCTATTATTATCTCAAAGCATCAAAACTTCACCAAACGATTAACCGGACGTTTACAACTTCGTTTTCCACATTGGACCAAATTCTTGGGATCTCCAGCCAGTATGGTTGGGTCGCCGCAAACTTCCTTAATTTGTGGGTTTCAGGCTATGTTATTAAACCCGCCAGGTCGACCAGGGTAACCCGCGACCTGGCGCCTAATCGGGTAAAATACCCACTTGACCCGTAAAAGACTGCCAAGACCGTAAAACTCGGGTTTTTACGGGTTGACCCAGTTCTGTATTAAAAAAATATTTGAACTCTTGTAATGTTCGAATTCGTTACTTGTAATGTTTGAACTTTGTTTCTTCTATTATAAAATTAGACGACTTGAAATCTTGAGCTATCATTATTTATTCGGAGGTGAAAATATGAGCATGTTGATGGTGTAGATATATCATATATAGGTAATGTTATTTATGCATATAATTTGCATACTTTATGTGTTGTCCAGGTCGACCCGGCAGGTAGGCCGGGTCCGGGTTTCAGAACATACCCATTCCCCTTGACAAGCAGATCATATGAATTATGATCCTCTATGTATTGCTTCAGTTAGCGGATCCGCAAAGTTATACTTTGATATCATGTAAACAAGAGCGATAACACCCCATAGAGATCATAACTGCTGAAAAGTTTTGTATATGACCCATGGTCTACACATACCATGCTCCACGTTGTGCATTGACCTTTAGTTGATCATGTGATTGCCTACATCAATCCACATTTTACTTCCACTTATGCTTCAATTAAACTCTAGAGTTTCTCCATGCATGCCTGAGACAAACTCTGTGTTTCATAAGCGCTAAGGAAGTCTCTATTTGAGCCCTCATGCTCATGTACCAACATGTATTGTGCATATAAATATGCAACGCTTTGACTTAAAACCAACGTGTTTTATAAGTCAATCTCAGATAATTTTGTTTGATTTTTATTTTATTTTTAATCAACCGAACTATGTATTAAAAGAGCAAAGAGTAAAGTTACAAGAAAAATGACAAATATAAAACGACAAACCCACAGACGGGCGAGCGAAATCCCGTGCAAGGAAAAAAGGTACCAAAGCATAAAGAAGCACTAGTCTAAACTAGAGTCCATCAAATATCATCAAGAAATTCATCCCAATTGCGGTTTGATGCTATGCGCATAGCTTGCCGGGCCTTAGATTGTAACTGTGAGCTAGTGCTAGGGTCCACGTCTGGAGGACGAGTATGCTGATGACGAGCACGGGCAGTAACTATTAACTAGGGAGTCTAGAATTTCCGGGTCATGCGTGCGGGAATCCTGGGAAGTCATCGAAGGCGAAGACTGTGTGTTGTTAACCACCGAACGAGGCGGGGTAGTTGCAGGAAACTGTACTTCTGTAGCGGCATCGGGACCACCAAGAATTGTTGCTATGTCTTCCAACTGAGCTGCACTGTCCAGAGCAGCAAGACTATTGCTTGTGGTAGCAGTTACACTGACATTCTGTTTTGGGACAAAGGGAACTTTATTCCAGCTACCACGAGGAAGCACCTGCTGAAAAGGTTGCTCGACAGGTGTACTTTCTCTTACCGGAGGTGACGTGTCTGGAGAAGAGGTCTTGGACACCTCAGACTGCTGTAGAGCATCGGAAGAGATTCCATCATGAAATTTCCATCATTTACCTCACTGACACTCCATGGTGGAGTGACCAATTGCAACACACGAAGAGAAAAAAGCAGGGAGCTTCTCAAAACTCCTGCCCACCGTAAGACTGAAAGATAGGGTTTCCAGCATAACAAAAGTTTCTAAAGGTTGTGCTAAGTCAACCTCCACAAGTACCCGAACATAATTGTCGAAACAACGATCAAGAGAATCAGTGTCGATCCGAATGGGTCGACCAAAAGTCGTAGCAACAGAACTATGCATGAATTCATATCCAATCCCATGCATACGAAGCCAAACCCTTGCTAAAGATGAAGCCGCCTTAGCAGGATCAAAGTTCGGAACCCAAGGCTGTAGGTGAAGATGACCGATCGGAAGTTTGAGAACCCCTGTATTCAATAGCAAGTCCATAGTTTCCTCGGACGTAAACTCAAACGCAAAGTAGCCCAAACCAATAGAGAGCATATGCCAATTATCCAAATTCCAAAGAGATTTCAATGCATCTCGTAAATCATGAAACTTCCAAGGAGTCGAACCCCTCGGTTGCATTAAACGGCCGATGAACGCAAAACGGGAACATTTTCCAATGCAAGAAGCGACAAAATCATCATCTAAAACGACATAAACAGTGTTACATCTTTTAACCAGGGTGAACTTAGGGCCGGTGGAAGCCCAAGCGGGTCGGTTCTGATCCGGAGGGTTAGTGGAACAGTGTCTATCCGCATCAGTGATAGATCAGGCCTATTATGGGTCCGCAACACCGGCCCGTAATGGTGGAGTCGGAGTTTGAGATGGCTGGAACGCCATGGGTTATCGAGGAGAGCCGGAGAGGCCCTCGTCGCGCGCAGAGGGGTGACAAAGGGGCAGGTCGGAGAGCACTACCGTGGCTGGAGGACTCGCGGGTGGAGAATCACCATTGGCGACTAGGAGGGCTTCACGCGTTCTGGAAGCTGTGCAGAGCGCGTCCGGGCACCAATTGGAGTGGGCCAGGAACCGCTCAGATCGTCGAACTACGAGGAAGGATGAGAGGTGGCGCATGGAGTGAATCGGGCAGGAGGTGGAGGCGGAAAGTAGCGGCGGCGTGCAGATCTGAAAGCTAAGAAAAAATCGAGAGTTGCAGGCGAGCGTGACTGCGCGTCCTCGCTCAGAAAAATCTAAACCTCGTCTCGTTGGATGCGTCTCGTCGAGACAAAGAAGTCGATGGGGAGGGTGTATCAATCGGAGCCGGTATCGGAACACCGGAGCATATGGGCCGAATTACTGAAGACGAAGGTAGACAAAAGTGACGAACGTCAGCACCAACAGAGAGAGAGAGAGAGAGAGAGAGAGAGAGAGAGAGAGAGAGAGAGAGAGAGATTCATTCTTGATGTGATCATTTTGTTTGATAAAGAATTAATTCTTATCGAATTTTTCGTTATTTCTAGTCTACAACTTTCATAATTCTTTCAAACAAAGTTTACCTTCAGTAAACCATTAAGAATCCAGTTCAGACACAAGAAATTAATTTGACTCAAGGCCACTGCAACGGTCTTAATTGGAATCATGATTCTTTGAACCCGTAGTCCAATTTATTGATTTCACGCACGTACGACTGTCTTATTTAGAATCGACAACGTTAGAACATCCAGTTCGAAAAAGTCTCATCCAGAAATTACACATTTATTAAAGTCAAGTTCTCCCCACAAGAACATAAACTCCTTTGATTCCCAAAGAGAAGATGCAAGGATCCCCTTTCCCCACATGAACGAGGAATCTTTCAGAACTCTTCCCTTGGAAAGACAAAAATGTGCCTCGAACCCTGAAAATATTTTCTTACTAACTGAGCTGCGTTTCATTATCGTAAGTGTCTAATTATAAACGGTGTCCGGTGTAAACTGTTGTTTTAATACTCCACAGTCCAGACTCCAGAGACAGTAGTTTTCTTTCATTTTCAGTATTTGACCAAACAAGAAAATTGATATTAAAATCGTATTCCACGTCAGCTATGACAGTGGAATAGAAACACACGAAAAGAACACCATCATTGGTGTTGTGTTGTTCTGCAAAAACTTTTTACATTTTTCAAATTCCAACAGAAATCTCGTCAAATCCAATTCAATCCAATTTTTGCGAGCAACACGACGTCGTTGAACATGTCGTGGCTCGCCCGCTCCATCGCCAATTCCCTCAACTTAGACGAAGACGACGACCACGCCGTTTCCCGATCTCCCGACAACGGCGCCGAACAATCGGAGCACACGCCCCGAGAAGAAGAAGATCAATATGGATCGGCTACCAATAGCGACAATGATGAAGAAGATGAAGCGAATGGGCGTGGAGTAAAGGAGGATCTATCTGAATTGAAAGACAGTTTGACGCGTCAATTTTGGGGCGTCGCTTCATTTCTAGCTCCTCCACCTCCCCCTCCGCCGCCACCTCCCTTGCTTGGGAGCAGGAAATTGGATTCGGTGTCTATCGAATCGGGACCTGATCGGAGTGGTTCGGAAAATGAAGGAGATGAATCGGATAGGGATTCGTTGAGAAATGAGGGAGAGGGATTGGATAGAGAAGTTGAGGGATATGAGGGAGAGGGATTGGATAGAGAAGTTGTGGGAAATGAGGGAAACGAGGAGGAGGAATTGGATGGAGAAGGTTCGGAAATGGGGGACTATGAAGCTGGCGGAATGGTAGAGGAGGCGGTGGGTATTACAGAGGAAGTGTTGACGTTTGCAATGAACATTGCACACCATCCGGAGACGTGGTTGGATTTCCCTTTGGAGGAAGAGGAATTTGATGGTAAGATATTTGCTTTTGGAAGTATTTTTCTTTTCAATTGGAATGCTTATTTCTTCTTGTTGCAGCTGATAGGTTGTCTAATTCATATTTGGTTGAAGATGTTGGTTTCTAACTTGCAGTGTCAGCTTGTTTGAGAACCCTGTAGGCAATTATGAATTAATCATATGATTAACCCATATGCACTAGCTTTAGTATGACAGTATGGGTGTCAACTTTGGGTAGTTCTTTGTTGTTTATGCGTGGTAGTTGTATCTGGAGAAATTTGAATTATATCTGCTTTCGGATATCTTTCTCTTAGGGAATGTACATGTACTATCTCATAATGTTAATCTTTATCAGGATGGGTCTTTTTAGGTTGATAGGGAAGTCTTTATATTCTTTGATGTGTGCATACCCCAATGTACCCGTTGACAAATAAAAATAAAAGAAATGCTTCTTATCATCTACTCATTGTTGTAGATTTAAGTATTGTTTTCAAGCGTGCATTCATGTTTGCAACTAAATTCTCTAGGTTTGTACTGTCAGGTCAGCTTTCACTGAATTCAAGAGCTATTTATATGGAATTCGTGTAGTGTCTTGTGGAAGGCTTTTCCTGCTATTAGAATTTGTTTGTGTGTTACTGATGAATGAATTTACTCTACCATTGACACATAGTTTGGTAATTTGATTGTTCTTGTTTTTAAAATAAATGGGTCATTTGGTGCACTTAGAATATATATTGCACATTTATCAATACCCGGACCGGGAGTGAACATTGAATCCATGAGAATACTTATTAAACCTCAAGCATCTGTTTTAGCAGAACTATGAATTTCCATAAAGAAAATCCTCATTTAGGAAACATTTTTGTGTAGCTAAGTGATCACAATTTACTTTATTGTTTAATTTCTTGTTCACTGAACTGGTACGTCTTGCCGAATAGTAATAATGTGATATGAAATAGAAGCGACACAATTTTACATGTGTGAGTCATGAAAATATATGTTGGTCAATTGGTTGGTGCTTATTGGTGCTTTTGGGATTTGTATGTCGAATGTTGAGGATATTAATTATATGACTGATTACTTAATTTGGTAGTTTGTGGTATGTCGAGTGTAATATCTTTATATTGTAGAAATGTCTCTATAATCAAACACGTGGTGACCTTCTCATTATAATAACTTTTTGTTTAATTTTTTCTCCAGAATTTGACATATCTGATGCCCAGTACGAGCATGCATTGGCTGTTGAGCGTCTATCACCAAGATTAGCTGCGCTTAGAATTGAGCTTTGCCCAGTCCATATGAGTGAGGGTTACTTTTGGATGGTCTATTTTGTTCTTCTGTTTTCGAGGTTGAATAAACAAGATGCTGACCTGCTGTCTACCCAACAGGTTCGTCGATATGAGTCAACATAAACCATTATGTTTCTCCCACTGGTTTTATTGATTCATATATTTCACAATTGAGCATGCCTTTACATGCAGTTATAAATCTTAGATGATACGATTAGTTTTGGTGATTGATTCTGTTCTTTTACCAGAAAGATATAAGAGCATAGAGTATGTGATTGAGCTTTCCAGTTTAAAACATTCAGTGGCTTTCTTGTCCTAGGAAATACTTGAACTGAATTGAACTGACTGAATGGACTTGAACTTAACATATTTGAATTAAAATTGCAATTAAGCAAACCTGAATCGATCTGAACCAAAATGAACTGAACTGAACAGACCTGAATTTAAGGCGATAAAATCTTATTATTCATTGTTTTATAATTGTAGGACTCTACGAACATAACACTTACCTAGTGGCACTCCGGCAATTATATTTCCTGAATTGTGAAGCTGCGTTATTGTTTAATAATTTGGTCATTATGGAGATGGCGTCTAGAGGATATGTTCTTATAATCATCAAATGGATTTATCTGATTCTGCAGCTAAAGCAAAGTTACTTTACAATCTGAAATTGTTTGCCTGCAGCTTATGCAAGCAAGGGCCATATGGATGCAAGAGTTACAGAAGCAGACTAAGGAGGACCAACATTGGTTGAGTACCAGCATTCTGCAGGCAAAAAGGAGCGCTGAATCGTCACCTCGTGATAATTCTGTGACTCACTCTAGTGAAGATTCTCCTCACTTTAGGAATATATCAAACACAATCTCACCTTTTGAATCCACGGCGCACCACATGCCTGCCCGCTATGAAACGGTCAAGCACTCGTATGAAATAGAATTTGTTGACAAGTCTGTCATTAAAGAAGACCCATCACCCAAATTCGAGGAGAAACAGATTGATGTGGGTGCATCCACTCTAAGACATGATTACTACGACGATGATGATACTGATGATGATTGGCTTAAGGAAGATGAGGACTTAGTTGTATTATCTGGCAACTCAGTTTTGGTAGATGAGGAAGATATATCTTTCAGTGATCTTGAGGATGATGATATAGACTGCACTTTGCCTGTTAAAACAAAAACAGTCTTTACTGAGTGGACTATGACAACCAAAACTTTATGAATGGGATCAAAACAGCGAAGATCCATGATATCGGCCAGGGGAAATTTCTCTCCGCATTTTGCTGGATACCACAATCAGGAATGGTATGTGCCATCAAATGTTCCCACACTAACAGTGTAAATCAATCACCAAGATCGAGTCTGCTACTCGATGATGTTGTCTGTTCAGAACAACCATAAACCCTACTGGCTGAAAAAGTTGTTGTACACGTGAATGGCGATATAGTGAGATTCTGTAGGTCATCGCATCTGCTCTCGACGTTCATGAAATCGTTGAATGAAGATTGCTTTTAGCTTTGTTTTGCTTGTAGTTTCTGGTAAAGCATCACCAGTCACCATCCAATAGGGGTTGGGACAAGTTTTTCTTTCCATTGTTATACTTTGTTTATATTCTATAGTTTGGGGTCATAACATGTCTTATGACCAGATGGAAAGATTCTGAGAGATTGAGAATCTTGATTGTTTAAATGTAAATATGAATATGGAAATATGAAGCATTGAATTGATTTTTGGATACTTTTTATATGCCCAGTTTTACTTTCCTGTTAAAGGCAAGATTGATCGACTTATGCTGAGTTATGTTCCTGACCTGAGTTATGCTCTTGTTCATGAAGCTTAAGCAACAGTGCAACACAGATCTACGTTATTTGCAATGCTGTAACTTTCGGCCTGAGTGGCCAACGTTTAGCAAGTCTGTTAAGCCCCCTTAACAGACTTTTGGCAAGAAAAATGTGAGTGGCCAGCAACTGTGTTAAGGGTTTAACACGTTCGGTTTCCGTGTCCTGTTATCCCTACTCTCCTCTTTATTTCTCTACTGTCACCCTTCCTCTCTCCTCCCTCTCTCCTCCGAGACTGCCGCCTCAATTTCCCGACACCGCCTCACCAAACCAACTACATATTCGGATTCTACACTCTCCGATCTACAAGATGGTCGGTTTAATATTTCGATTTGGTGACTTTGAATTTTCCGGCGACTTGCTCCGGTCATCTTCTCCGGCCCATACTTCTCGCGTAGGTCATCCTCCCTATCCTCTACAACATACCAAAAGTTGAAGGTTTGTTGTTGAGTTTTGCAATTTTCCGGCAAGAGAGGGCGGAGAAGGTGGTGGTGGAGACGGGACTAACGGGGGTGGAGGTGCGGAAGGTGGTCGGAAATGAAGGTGCAGGATTGGTTGGGGGAGGGCGGCAGA
>JAYMSL010002509.1:0-14162 GCA_036897195.1 Plantago coronopus | reverse complement strand
GATGTCAAGGGTATAATTGGTATCACAAGAATAACTAACTAGTGTTTGGGGTTGATTGAAATTAGTGTCCATATTTTGGACTTGGGAGAATTTTCCCCTTGAAACAACACTATAGCCAAATTTTCCACAGATTCAGCCTGTTTTACCTGGAAGCTTAACATATCATTATTTACAGTGGAGAGAGTACAACAATACATGCCTGTATAAGTCAGCAAAATCCAACTTGTTTTTACTAGTGTTGAAGTGTACATGTTTTTGAGGAGTAACAGTCAAGAAGATTCATCTACTGTCTTGTCTTCCAGCAATGGAGCAGCAGAATTATCACCATCTTCCTCGTACCGATCCACGCTATGAAGGAAAACTCCTGCGAAAAGGAAAAGGACGAGTTGATATCAACACGAATGCGTCATATACTGTACTACTGGAATGTATGTGGCTGTGACATTTGTGGAACATTTCTGATGGAGCAAATGATGCCTTTGAATGTCACAAAAAATTGTGAGAAATAGGTTATATGCGTCCAATCGTCTCACATGAGGTAAAGGCGTGGATTTTGTGAATGAAATGAAATGACGAAGGAGTAATATTGTGAGACAGCCGATGATGGATTTGAGAGCGGATTTAATCTACACTGAGTTAACTCTACTTTTGAATTGACGGAGTAAAGAAACGTTTGATCTTACCTATAAACCATATTGCAGCAGCCAGGAATAGAATAGATGTTAAAATAAGAGCAGTTGCCCTCCAGCTGTTAATGTGATCCTGTGAATACGAACGCATTTAGTTTGTTTAGTATATCGTTAAAAGGAACAAAAGGGAAGGGACAGGTAATTCGGAATGTCTCAGAAGCCAAGCCACAATAACATCTATGGCATGATGTGATTTTCGAATAGAGAAGTGTGGGCATCAGAAGGCGAACCTGGAGAAGCCCAACTAGGGGAGAAGATGGGACATCACCGAAAATGTGAATCGATACAGTAGATATTGCCATGGATATTGGTCTCAGACTGGGCTTCACAGTATGTAGACAAACGAAATTGACAGGGGCCTGCATTGCCGAAACAGAATGGAGACATTTTAATTTCATAAATAAACGCATATTTAACAAATTGATTAAAAGTAAAAGAATCAGTTTATATTTTCTCTTGTTTTGCTGATGTCAAGTTTCCGCGAAGGTATACCTGGGTAGCAAATATCAGAAGCTCTCCTACAGTAAAGAAAGCCAAGAAAACATATAGGCTCTTGAAGCAAAAGGCAGCAAAGCAGAAGACAGCCCCGAAAAGTGTTGCGAATGACAAAAGCTGCATTTAAAGACAAATGAAACGAACAAAGAATGTTACTCCAACATAGTATAGTAAAGGGAGCAAAATACAATCAACTTATGATACTTAACACACAAACGAGCGTCGAACACAGTCTTACCTTGAAAGCATTCGGTATTGTAGAAGTCATACGATCAAGAACTAAACCGCCAGCAAGTGATCCAAATATTCCACAGACTGCTGTCACGCCTCCGAACAGATAATCAGCATTGCTCTGTGCAAAACAAATATCAAATGATAAAATGAACGATTACGTAAATAAGGAAGCCAGGGTAACTGAGAGCTGATCAAACAACATGTACAACAAGTTAAAGGCTATTGGCAACTATGAAATACGATTCTGAAGGTCATAGAGAGATTACCATGTTATATATGTTATAGCCAGCCTTAGGTCCCCAATAGGAATAGGCACCTATTACAAAATTATATGCAATGTAACCTGCAAGAGTGTTCGAAAAGAAAAATATTACAATTACGAAGAGTTATATGTAGCAGCAATACCATGCCGGTTCTTGCAAGTGATTTTATTGTTGAATGGTTACTATATCAAACAGCCGTATTATGTAGGAAAGATGATATATACCCAATACTTATTTTTAAAACGCTCATAAAATTGTTTTATAAATCTAGCAAACACGACCATTAACAGAATAGGTTGGGGGTTCGAGTCACTTCGCGGGGAAATGGGGAAACATTATTGATCCTCGCTTTGCCGCTTCCAGAATAGTACTTAAAGTAGCATAACATCAGAAGTTTAATGCATAGAGGATGAAAGTTTACCGAGAACATTCACAACGTAAACCTTCTCAGCCAAAAGTGTTTCTATATCTCTCCAAAATAATTTCAGAAATGTGAACCTGAGGTAAGCAGCATAAGAAGAGATCAATTTTGAGATCCAAGAATCAGTTTCAAATCCCTAAGATGAGTCTGAGTCTCTGAGATAAACAAACATTTCTATGGAAATTAATTAGCTCAGAATAGCTTCTTACCCAGATGATTTTGAACTTTCATTTACACTGCCTACAGATCCTGAAAATTTATATTCTGTAACAATTAGAACATACCTCGTTGAGAGAATTCATAAAAGAACAAAAGTCGCATAATTTGCTCAAGAAACAAGAAGACCATCAATTTTGGCAAAAATGTTACACAAAAGACAAAGTCCACTAACTCACTAACTATTGAAGCAAAGAACTTGATCAGAAATAAATGAAGTATGATAAAGGAGGGAGCATCTCCAAGACCCGAACGCGTGCTTACTGTAAAGTGTATCCTATACATTATAAGGTCCTTTGAACATGATCAATCATCAATGGCATTCACTCAATTATCATTCGTGCAAGACATTCTCAATATAAGAGCTTATAACCAGAACTTAAGGACCTATATCACTCGTGGTAAAAAAACATTAAACCGAATAATATTTCAACAGAAGCAAATTCAGCACCTTGAGCTTGCGAGTGATCCAGCACACCAGTCGATTTTACTTGACATCCATCAGGGGAAAAACCTATGCAAATTAGGCATATTAGGCAATGGTTCCTAACAGGAACGGGTTATTACGAGCAAGAAATAAAGAACACTCACCTTTCATTTGCAAAGGCGTCATGACAAAGCCCAAAATAGCAAATGGGAGCATCAGAAGAGCCTCGATAAAGAAAGCCCAACGCCAGCTCAAGCTACCAATCTAAAAGTTATGCATAACAGGTGAATTAGTAATGTATATTCAGACCCGTCAAGGTAATTGACACCTTATTGCACCATGCTAAATCTTCTCAAGGTAAATTATCAAGAATCATACCAGTCCACCGTAAACATAGCCAACTGCAATACCAGTCGGTATACACATGTAAAATGCTCCAAGCCACGCTGTTCTCTGTAACAGGACAGGAAAAGAATATTCATGTCTTACATTCAAGTACAGAATAGCAAATCACGTGAGAGTTACTCATTAAAAGAAAAGCACATATGTAGAATCGGACACAATATGATATTCTATGTAAGTATGGGTTTACAGTTATCTGACATCTGATCACGTGGGAGTCAGAAAGAGGAAAGGAAACAAACCTGAGCAACAGGGGCATTGTCATCAATGAATGGAGCTGCAAGACTGATAAAAGAAGCCTCACCAACACCTACAAACCTACAGATAATAATAATCAGTTATAAAACAATAACCATCGATATAGAATTAAGGAAAACGAATTATTCAATTCAACTGGAATACTTACATGCGGCTTATGGTGATGGACCAAAAGTTGAAGGACAAACCACAAAAAGCAACTGCCAGGGTCCAAACACTCAGACCGACTCCAATAAGTCTAAAAGGATTGATGCTGCAATTTCGATGCAAACAAACCAATAAGTTGCTAGTGTGGGGGAGAAAAAGTTTATATAAAAGAGGATGAGAAATTATATAATAGATATACTTCATAAGACTCTAATTTCTTTTTGTCTTTTTGTCAACATCTTTGCTTCCGTAGAAACTAAAATTTGTGAATAAAATAAGATACAGTAAGATTTTGGAGTAAAACAGGATACATGACAATTTTGCTAGAAACTAGACCTATTTATGTGCGGGAAATTATGAAAGAGTAGTATGATAAAACAAGATCATTCGCAGACCCTTTCAACACTAGTTTTATTCAGTATTTTTTTTCCCTAGCAGTAATTTAAAGATGATTCACCAATGTATGTATCATTTCCTTTAAACCGTTGAATTGTTCACCTGATATAGTAACAAAGATGAACTATTTACATCACTGAAGTTTCTAAATTGAGTTGGATTCTGAACATTCCAAGAAAAATATAAGTCAGTAGAGACAGCACTGGCAACATAAAAAATTAATAGTACCTTTTTGCTAAAGATGCGAAAATTGGAGATGCCACAAGGAGTCCAACCATAAAGGCAGATGATATAACTCCATCCTCAAAGTTATTGAGGTTGAAATCACCCCTGTACAGAATTATTACAAGAAACGTCAGGACATATGTATACTTCTGATCAACAGGATGCACTTCTGGAACGATAGGAGTTGTGTTCTCAGTGTTATAACTAGTTGATCCTTCAACTTTCTACCATTACGGTGTCACTCTAGTTCCAAACCTATCAAATATAACAACTACTTTGACATATGTACAGTTGAGCACAAGCTATAGGATGAGTTGCCCACAATCTTGAAGTCACTCCCATAAAAGGACATCATTGCCAAAAAAAAAGAAGATAAATTCTAAGTTTGGATCAAATTATTCAAGAAATACTATGTCAATATATGGCATGTCGATTGAACTTACTGAATTCCACTACCAGCTGAGCATATACCACTTTCTGAACAGCTTTTCCGGCTCCCATTCACTCCATTGCTCGCTATAGCTCCACGATCCACATAGTTTATCAAGTTAATCATACAAAACACAAAGAGCAACCTGCCAACAAACCCAAGCCGAATAAACAAAGTTATAATGTACTCTAATCCAATCTAACCTTCCATAAGTCCACCATACTAAAAAAGAACAGAAAAATCTGAACTCGAATCAAATTCGGATAGAATGAGTAAATACTTCCTATTCTACTTCCCTCGAATCAAGCAACTAAAAAACTAAACTTGACAACAAAACTACAACCATCGAGCTGGGTTTACCCCCATTGTACTCATACAAGCTCACACCTCAATCAGCTAAGCTCAATTCACACAATCATTGTACTCAAACAAGCTCAAAACCTCAACCAACTAAGCTCAATTTACACAATTCATCAAGAAATTCATACACATCATAACCCACAACAGAAAGATACAGGCAAGCAAACCAAAACAATGCGAAAAGGAAGGGGGCGTGAAAAAGATAACCTCTTGGGAGTAAACCAAGAAGGATTGGGAGCTGAAACACCTGGCGCTATAGCCATGGCTTTGATCGGTTCTTTTTCCGTCTTCAGATTTCAATTGGGATTTCTTCCTTGTGTTCTACACCATGTAATAGTGGGAATTATTGAGCTTCTTTGACTCTTGATAATGGCGTCTTGTTGAGATTGGAGAATTGATGTGTAATTTTTTGCAGAGATTTTGGAATTTGGAATGGGGGTAGTTTATTGGTGGCACGATGAATTTGCAAATTAGGTACAACAGATTAAGCTATTTGTACATTTCTCTTTCGGCCGAGGTGAAAAAAAGATAATTTTTAGTATAGACAGTAAATTGTAATTGTGAATAATATTTGTAATTCGAGTGGAATTTAGGATAAGTTAGAATTACAAGAATGAGAGACATGGTAAACTTAGATATAATGATGTATAGTGTGCGATTTTTATATTTCAATAGTTAAATTTGTATATTTCATGAAAATCGACCAAGAACAATTGTGGGACGGAATAAAATTTGGCATCACCACCTCTGATTTAGAAAGTTTTTTTAAACTTAAACCTAATGTATAATCATTTCGCGAAGAATATCTTTCTTTGGAGTTATAAATTGGTCGTCATAAATTGATCTACAACTAGAGTTATATGTACGAGGCGGATAGTTTGAACTTAACATCTTTTCTCTAAATGGAGTTGTTAACTTGTGATATTGACGGCTTGATGAGCCTGGACAATGGTAATTTTTTCAGTGATTTGAGTGGAACCGTAGTTTTATTAAAGGGTTTGAAGTTGAGATTGTTATAGATTAAAATAGAAATCCGGTATGAGATTAGTACGAACAGTATAACTGTAGAAGCATCTTTTTGGAATATGTTTTGATGCTCTCTGATCACTCCAGTCCTTGAATCTCCCATTACCCATCCTAGATTTGTTTGTTCTACCTTGTTTTTGCTGAGACTTTTCAAGTCTGAGCTACAGAGGTCCATGATGAAATGTTAAGTCCTGAAAGCTGTATGCGCTTCGCGATAACTTCAATCAGATAACTCTCAGCCTCTCTATTAAGAAGTACAGAAAACAGGAAGATATAGCTTGAAGCTGGTTTATATTGATGGAAAAGTTTTCTGTGTACAAACTAAGAGAAACAAGACACTATTTATAGAAAAAAACTAAGAACCCTAGTACAATGAATCTAGAGAATTACACAGTACAATCTACGTATTTTGAGCCAGTACAATACATGTATTCAGTCTGGTTCTAACGGATGGATCTTTCCAGAATGCTGAGACGTAAGCAATCCATGATTTCCTTTGTCCTTTTCTGTAACCGTCTGCAATTTGTTGATAACTACGAACTCATCATTGCCGTTCTTGTTGATCTTGGAACTGGATTTGTTAGCGGAGCGTGGTGATGAATTACTCACGTTGTATGGACGAATCAACAACACAAAATCGCCTATTTGAATCTTCAAATCATTCCCGCCTTTCTGGGCAAGTTGATCATCCCTTCTGCAAAATGCTGCAGTAGTTTCTTCATGTTTTATGCTTTCTGCATTGATTTCTTCACTTCTGTTAACACTCTCTTTCGCGATAACTTCAATCTCTATGAAGCCCGGTTTGGTATTGCTGACTGTTTGACAGAAACAAATGCAACCGGATACACTATTCTCTAAGCTGCGATTTCAAGAGACTTGTCTAAACTAATTCTGGAGGCTTTCAGGCCTAAAAAGCCAGCTCTTCAATGGTTTCTGCAAAACTCTGAAACTAAACAGAAACTTCTGCTAGCAATTGTAGCTTTGAGAATGTTGTGCATGAACTGGTTGATACTATCTATCATCTGTTTATCATCTTTCTTCCAGAAATTTACCTCTTTCAGTTTCATGAACTGAATCCGTTCAATCACCGAACAGAACACACATTTTGAACAAGTTTGCATAAAGGGGCTTCAGAGCTACATGAATCAAGAAATGCTCACTACATGAATCATCTCATCACCATCGTCGTAATGGTTCCCAAGTGCCTACCGATAACTACTGCAACAAATGAGATACGGGGGAGCACATGCAGACTTTCAAAAATTACTCATCTCATGTAGCAAAGTGTATCAGTCACATACTTGCAATATGTCAAACAACAGAAAGAGATGAGCTAGCTAATGAACCCTATGGTACTATCAGGTTGAAGTTCAAGAACATGACAATTACATGTGTTTTTAACAGAACTATTTCATTCAATTTCAGACTACTATTAATCAAACAAAAAACGGACATAAACCCACGAATCATCTCATCATCATCACAATCTTTCCCAAGTGCATTTTAGAAAAGCTACCGCAACAAACGGGCTAATGGGATCGTACGTACACAGCTTGCAAAAACGAATCATCTCTCATTACAAAAAAGATGTATCAGTCACATATTTACAATATGTCAAACAAGAAAGACATAAGCTAGCTAAGCAACTACATATAGTACTACCACCTTGAAGTCCAAGAACTATGTCCCAAACCGCACAATTCGACAATCATTCGATTCCAGACTCTATAATCCAAGCAAGAATGGAAACAAACACAATAAAACACATCTCCAACCAATCACCCATCACTATTTCCTGCAAACCCAAGAAAGTTTATCAACCCAGAAAACAAACCACCATTTTCAAACTCATCATCATCTTTAACTACATACTCTTCCACCATTTCCTTAACAGACTTAACAGACAAGGGATAAAAATCCCCACTCCACTCAGCAACAAACCCTTTAGCCAAATCCAACCTTTCTTCCTCACTCATCCTCCTCCATTTCTTCCTCAAATCAGCTGATTTCAATCCTGTAAAACCACACATTTCTGAGAATAAAAGCTCCCTGCTTTTCTTCAAGGCCTGTTCCCTTTTGATAACCCGGGTGTTGATTTTCTTGATTTCTGAACCTAGCTCCAATGCAAGCTTTTTATCTGTGATTGATTCTTTCCCCTTCTTGCTGCTGCATGAGATTGTGAGGGGCTTTTGGGCGTGGGATTTGGGTTTGATCAGGTGGGTTAGGGTTGGATTGAATTGGGGATTTGGGGAAAAGGGGTAAATTGTTGCATTCATGTTTGTAAGCTTTTAGGTTTTGTTTGGAATTTGGTAATGAAGAAGAAAACAGAACTGTTGGCAAGAGTAAATGATGAAAGACTTGGGGTTGACCCGAAAAAGAGACGGATCGATATTCTTAAAAAGACCAGTAACATATTATAATATTTTCAATCAAATGTAATTTTATTTATTAAATTACTATTGTTTTTAATTATATTTATAATATTTTTAGTTATATTTATAATATTCTTCCATCTTTAAAAAAAGATCGTTTGACAATAGATTTTAAACAAAATTCCAAGAAAATCTAACCATAATTGAATTTAGAGATAAATCTTCGTCGCTTGTGTGACAATCGAGTTATTTAACGTTACTTGCTTTCTAACAAAATTCCAAGAAAATCTAACCATAATTGAATTTAGAGATAAATCTTCGTTGCTTGTGTAACAATCGAGTTATTTAACGTTACTTGCCAGCTTATGAACCTACTAGCAGTTCATAAAAGCTGATAATTTGTTGTAAAAACACGAACAAGAAAGATGATTTGAATGCTATGCAAGATCTCGCGAATTTCCAGACGACGTTTGTGTTTGCTATAATATGAATAATCGAAACATACTTGATAAAATAACCAATTCTCATATATATAGTTTAAAAAAACAAAAACAAAGAACGAATTAATAGCTGCTAGCGAAAATCCAAAACTAAACTAAACTACAAGTTCGAATTCGCCAGAAACCATGGATTCAGGAGGCAGCAGATCTACTCGAAGGCCCATTGATTCTCCTTGCGAATTTCCTCCTCTTCCTCGGGAGTGAAATCATTCTCAATGTTGAACGCTCTGCGGATTTGTTCGGGTGTCTTACCCTTGATCATGTTTGCAGCAGTTCGGCAGGTAAAATCCAGCAGGCCTTTTGCTTCAAGGTAATTCGATGCCATGATCAGGTCGAACATCGTGGCCTGGTCCTTCTCGTCCAGAAACTTCTCGTCGAACTCCTTCACCTTTTCAGCATTAGCTCCTTTGACGTGGTTCTTGCAGTATTCAATAACTTTCGCCAGAATCGGGCCGTTCACATTATGCAAGGGGTAGACTGAAGAATCCGGGCAATCCTCAATCATGATCTTTACCGTCTGCAGCTGGACAGCAACCTCTTCCTCGACCTCGAACCTCTCTCCATCGGAGCTCGTCAGGACGAACATCTTCTTGTCAACAGCAGCAGCAGGAGCATTGGAAGAAGACATTGTTAATTGTTGGTTGATTTGATTTGATTCTTGAGATTTGCTTTTGAAGGTGTTTTGTGAGTTGTGAATTGTGATGAGAATTGAGAAAAGAGACGTGCTTATATAAAAGTTATTGGAAGATTTTGAAACTTAGAATCCTATAAGGATTCAAAGTTCAAACTAGTGCTTTTTTTAGTTTATTTAGGAAATCTGAATTGGATGGAAATTGATTTCTTGGTAATCTACTAGTTAAGTACTCCTAATCCTAATATGGAAAGGAATCTTTTTTCCCCCTTTTCGATTTCCTAAATTGCAAGATACTTGATACTTTGATAGCTCTGTTTCTCAATCGTCGAAAACGGAGGAGGTGAAAAAACTCAGAAGTTGCAAGATTGATAGCTCTGTTTCTTAATCGTCGAAAAGAGAGGAGGTGAAAAAGCTCAGAAGTTGCAAGATTGATAGCTCTGTTTCTCAATCGTCGAAAAGAGAGGAGGTGAAAAAGCTCAGAAGTTGCAAGATTGACAGCTCTGTTTCTCAATCGTCGAAAACAGAGGAGGTGAAAAAAAACTCAAAAGAATAAGATGGAGTTTATTACTCAGAAGAAGAAGAAGAAGGTCTATATTCCGGTCGACATAGTTCGTATCATACTCTGCCATGTATCAGGGGAATCTCTGCTCCAGTTCGTGCTAGTCATCACGGTGTTTCTGCGGTATGGAAGGAGGATTTGATGTCGTGATGGTCTATATTCCGGTCTTTGAGTCTTTCTGTTCATGTTTGCATTCATAAATTGTTGGAATCATATATGCTATAACTTGATTCAAATCTTAATTTATGGAGCAAAAAAAGAATGGTACAATGTGTATCTTGAATTACAATGGAACTTAACATGATAAGCTGAATCTACACTAGCTAAATCTGCTACTACAACAACATACTATTTCACAGCATTGCTCCTTCGAATGGACTGTAAAAGTTCTTCATCGAACTCTCCAGCATTTGAAGTTTGAGCCCGGATGCTCAACAACACGAACGAACACATACAAATTTCTAGCAGCTGCATCGGAACCAGAGTGGAGTGTTTCCATATATGCATGCATATTAGCTAATTTCCAAGTTATAGCTGATCAGTTGAGTTAGGATATCGACCCATGTATCAGGTACACCAGGAAGACACCAGTGCATGCAGTCCTGACCCCACACGGCCACTGCATCTTTCTTGCCTATCCATTGTGCTGGATGGGCATCTGCTCTGAACTCGCTCAAATGAGTCAGATCTAGGGTTCTAATACTCGTACCTTTCAGTGTCTTCTCAATGTGATGATTCCAGAGTCTTGCTTCTTTGTTCACTCCGTTGTTACGTGGATCAAACCACAAGTCGAGCTGCAAAATTGTCAGCATTGGTCTCATTTTAAGAAATATATTGATGCAGATGAAACAGTACTAGACATGAATCAATGTACTACTCAAAAAGTGAAAAAGACGAAGCTTTAAGATTTGGTTCGATTAGCAAACACCATTTACACATAGACAATCACGTTTGAGAAATGAACTAAATCGAGGCATCTCGGGACTCTTTGCATCATCAATTACCCCATTATTTTGATGAGAAATATATGCTTCTAGTGGGAGCGAAACAAAGTACTCCAAATGGTTTCGCATGAATATTTTAGGTTCCAATGCAGAAAAAGCAAGTGGGGAGACTTCGCTGTTATACCTGAGGTTCATCGAGAGGTTCATCAAAAACACAACTACCATTTTGATTCCAATCGCCACCATGAAAATGCCGTGGAGATTGCAGCCTCCAGAACTTGAGGGTCTTTGCAGGGAACTTCGTCTCTATTTGAGCTACCATGTTCTCTACAACAATTTTGAACCCATCCATTATATTAAGTGGAGGATGTATCCGTTGCCCACCCTTGAAGAAAACAAGTGGAGTCTCTTTCGGGAATTTATCATAGCCCCACCTAAGGAAGAACGTGTAAGCAAAAGGAGCAGCAATTATGAAAAAGTAATACAAGCATAGCTGGTTTCGTGAACTGATGATTCTCCCCTAAATTCTAAATATTCTTATTATAATTTTGAAAAATCTTATCCCTTAACTTGGAAACGAAAGCATCTCATAAAGTGACAAAGAATAGTAGACGAATGAATTACCAGTGGCCAGTATTGAAGACTAAAACATCATAGAAACCAGCAATGTTAGCCCAATCATCAGCAGGATTGTCAACGTCTACCCGGTATATGCCCTTGACGCCATCTTGATCAGATGACTCAGGCTGCTTAGCCTGCCACCTTAATTTAATCAGTAATGAGCTTGTAAGGCAGATGTATTCAGCAACTATGACAAACACATACTTTACACGGAAAACAAAAACAGTGCGAGTTTTAAAAATCATAAAACAAGAAATTGGCTTTCAAGACAAGAAAGTAATAAGAGGCTCACGTAGGAATATGAAACAGTCCAATGACCGGTGTGTTTCTATGCTCTGTGCGAAATAAGTTTGCTAGTGATATTTCAGAGTTCAGAAACATCGAGCTTATCAAATAAGTCAGCAAACACGAGCATCCGATACTAATTCCTCTCCGAATACATTAAAAAAAATCCAAGAATCTACTAACCTAGCCCATAAACATACCGCTAGAACTAAATGAACTACTGCAGCAGGGTACCGAGTTGGTTCACATATACAATTTCATAAAGATTCCATTTTTTAACTACATTTCTACCAAACAGTTTTTAACTCAACAGCACACTTATCACGCCCCCTACAACTAATCAGAAGTTCAACTAAACGAATTAAAACAGCAGGATAGCATCTCGGTTCACAAATATCATTTCATACAGAAATCAGTCAACCTACATTTCTACCAAATCGTAAAAAGCTCTACAGCATAGTCATCACTCCCTACAGGCTAGGGCATAATCGGATGTCAATGAAATCAACTAAACGAATTGAATTACTACAGCAGTATAGCTCCTCTGTTCACATATATCATTCCATACAGATTCACAAAATTCAATCTACATTTCTACCAAATGGTAAACTCTACATCATAGCCATCACACACCCTACAGGCTACGACATAATCGGATGTTAACAGAATCAACTAAACGAATTACTACAGCAGTATAGCTCCTCTGTTCACAGACATCATTTCATACAGAAATCAGTCAATTCAAGCTACATTTCTACCAAATGGTAAACTCTACATCATAACCATCACACACCCTACAGGCTACGACATAATCGGATGTTAACGAAATCAACTAAACAAATTACTACAGCAGTATAGCTCCTCTGTTCACAGATATCATTTCATACATATTCACAATATTCAAGCTACATTTCTACCAAATGGTAAACTCTACACCATAGCCATCACACACCCTACAGGCCACGACATAACCGGATGTTAATAGAATCAACTAAACGAATTGAATTACTACAGCAGTATAGCTCCTCTGTTCACAGACATCATTTCATACAGATTCACAAAATTCAAGCTCCATTTCTACCAAATGGTAAACTCTACATTACAATCATCACATCCATATGCCATTATCGAATACTAATCGAATCAAATACCACAAACTAACATCATCAAATACTAATCGAATCAAGAACCACAAACATACCAGCTAAAACCAAACCAATGCTGATCATAACCAGTACAAATAAACACTTACTCATACTTAGCCAGCAAAACCGCGCGATGATACGCCACCGTAACATTAAATTTGGGAAAGTAAGCTCCTCTCCACGCCCCTTTCCTCTTCCACTTCTTAGCCCCCTCATCAGCCACTCTCAACACACACAAAATCGCCACCACAAAGTTCTCATTCAACGAATCCCCAACAAACCCAATATTCCTATTCCTCATCGACCTCAGAAACCCTTCCGGGTCGACCCGGTTCAATTCGCACCCATCGGGCACCCATTTCCACGAATTGATCCGACCCATGTTCTCCCTCTGGTTCCTGATGCAGTTCCAGGCGTTTCTGTGGAAGGGGCAGGTGGAATCGTACATGGGTTTCCGATTCAAATCCATGACCCATTTTCCTTTAAAGAGGTTGCAGGTGGGTAAAAGTGGGATCTTGGAAGTGGGATGGGGATTGGTGTCGGACAGGAGGGTGGAGTAAAGGTGGATGAGGAGGAGGGATAAGAAGATTAGGGATGTGATGAGCTTGGGCGTGAGGTTTGACGCCATTGACGATCTAATTAGCTCTGTAATTTTTGGTCTGTAAATTTGCAGAGCTCAGAGGAAGAAGAAGAAGATTATTGATTTAAATTTTAAATGGAGAATTAAACGGATCATAACTCGAATTCAAATTTAAATATATGATCCAGTTTACAACTGAATTTACTCATGTAATAACGTCGTACTAATTCGTCAAATTCGATTTTAATCTTATCCCTTAGTCTTAATAATAATATAATTTTAAGTAAAAAATCTACGAAGTCCAAAATATGGACAATAATATCAATCAAACACAAATCATAGATATTTAATATATTCTACCCTTCATAATTACTCCCTCCGTCCAGTCAATAACTTCCCACTTTCCTTTTTTGTAGTCCAATACAAAGCTTCCTATTTCCTTTTTTGGACATGTGGTCCACAATCTTTATCCACTCATTTAATTACAACACACCAAAAAGTACTACAACTACTCCACTTACAATATAATACTT